>PVLA01010780.1:0-59798 GCA_004027455.1 Hydrochoerus hydrochaeris
CCTATTGCCCTGAACCTGGGGCGCCTTCTGCTTGGAGTTGAGGTCAATTAACACCTATTGTTTGGGATTGTCCCTGCCTGGCCCTGGGCCTGGGGAGTTTCCTGCTTGGGGCTGGGGGTTGTTGCCAGGGTTGGCAAATATATATTCCAGCTTCTAAAAAATAAAGGCGGATTCAGATTCACTCACAGACTGGTGTGCATGTTTTCTGTCTCTCAATCGCCGACTCCCTGACCACCTTTGGGAAACCCTAGCCCTGCCGCAGCTGGACTCCGGCAAGTGACAGTCTTTTCTACAAGTGGTACTCAAATTATTTGGAAGACATATGCAAGATTTCTGATACAAAACTTAAAATGTGATTTAAAACTTGGTAAATGAGACCGTCAAATTTAAAACCTTGGTTGTTTTAAAAGTTAATTATAAGAAAATAAAAGCAGAAATCATATTTTGGGAGAAAATTTTTTCAAATAATATTTTTGACAAGGACTTATATCCACAATATCTAAGAAATATCAAATCTCTGTCATTTATTTAAACCTTAAGTTTTAAAAATGGACAAAAGACTAAACATTTTACCGAAGAAGATATATTAATAGCAAACGAGCACATAGAAAGATGCTCAGCATCATTAACCCATTAGGAAAATTCAAATTAAAACCACAATGAGATATTAATGGTCACTTGTTGGTCTGTCTAAAATTAAAAATATACCAAATGTTGGCCAGAATTTGAAGCAACTGGAACTCTCACACACTACAGTGACATGGAAGAAATGTGGAAGTAAAATTGCACAATTATATTAGAAAATGCCCTAGTAGTTTCTTAAACATACATCTCTATATAAGGCAGACTTTCCATGTGCCAGTAGTTGTCCTAGAAAAGCAAAAGCAAATGCCCACACAAAGATTTACATGGCAATGTTAACATTATTCATAATATTCAAAACCTGGAGACAATACAAATGTCGATTAAGAGATGAATGAATATATAAATTGCAACATATCCATACAGTGGAAAACTACTTAAGTAACATAAAGGAAAGAACTAATAACTGATACCAAAACATGGATGAATCTCAAAATAATTATGCTGAATTAAAAATGTCAGCCAAAAATGAACATATACCGTATTTTTTCACTTATGTGATAGTCTAAAAAATGTAAATTAACCTATAGTGACAGAAAAGAGATCATTGTTTCCAAGAAATGTGGGGTAATGGTACATAGGGATACATGAGAAGGAAACTGTTGGTTACAATATGGCACAAGGATACTTATGGAAGTGTCTTAGTCCACATTGTGTTGTTAAAACAGAACACCAGTGATTAGCTAATTTATAAAGACAAGAAATGTATTTGGCTCAGTACTAGAGGCTAGGAAGTCCAAGGTTGAGAGGCCATATCTTGTAATGAACTTTTTGCTACATGATCCCAAAGCAGGAGGTAGAAGAGTAAGTACTCTACCAGGGATTGAACTGACGATTTTGTGCTCACCAGGCAGGCATTTATGCTGCTGAGCTAAATCCCCGGCCTGAGAGTACTCTTATTAAAATGACAAAGAAAGGCGAAAAGGGAAAGAGTGGAATCCAAATTACTTTTATAATATACTTGATCCCCAGATTATGACATGAATTCATTCATGAGGGTGGAAGCCTCATAACAAAAACAATTCCCATTCGATCCCACTCTAAACACTGTTGTGTAGAAAATTAATTTTCCAAAATATGAACTTTGGGAACACATTCAAAACATTGCAAGAAGTGAAGGCTATGCTCATTATCTTGATTGTGATGATTATTTCATGGATATAAATAAGTCAGTATTTATCACATTTTATACATGAATGCATAATATTTCAATTATAGCTTGACAAAATTATTGAAAAACCTTTTAGAATTAATGTAACTAAATTTTATCCTTGTATTCATGTATCTTATAATCCAAAAATACAAATGAGGAATTAGGAGGCTTTAAACTAGTTGCAACAGTAAAACATTTTATGTCAAGGTTTTTCTTAGAGAATAAACAATACAAAGTAGGTTTCAAATATTTTGTTATTTAATGTTATTGCCTAAAAAATGTGTTTCACCCTGTAATTCTCCCATGAAGAATTTCCGTAAGTCACCAGAGAGCAGCCCCCAAGATCTGGCCACAGCCATGGTAGAACCCAGGCGGCTGCACAAAGAAGCAATTTGCCCACCCTCTTGGTAAGTACCTTCCTCCCGCAGGAGCCTGGAGGAGACACAGGAGTGTCTCCTGTGAGCCTACAAGCGCATGGGCTTGGAATCAAACATCCCAAACACCCGCCCCCATTAGCAACTGGGGACAGAGGTCTGAGCATTTCTTGGCAGGATGACTGTATGCAATATACCAAATATGGGGAGTCTCCTCTATCTTTTCATTGAAAGCAAGTGTTGTTTTCAGTTTTGTTTCATTATGATTAACTGCTTTACTCTATTCAATATTCTCTTTCAATTGATTTTATAATGTTCTGTCTTTGATTTGATTTTGTTATACCTAATTGACTAGATAACTATTGTGAAGATAATGAGATATACTATGGTACCTATTACTGTGTCCTGGTAACCTGCTGTGAAGTTCTGTACCAAATTCATTGTACTGTCTCAATTGGCTTTGTTCTGTCTTGTTCTATTGTAGTTCTACTATCTTCAAAATAAAAAAAAAGAATTTCCATAAATTTTGAATAATTTGTTAAAAATACATGATGCAGCATGCTCATACCAATGAAGATGGAACAACAGCAAAGAATGTGTGAAAATGGCAGATGCTAAGTGTCAGCTACTTAACTTCTCCAGAACAAAGTGCCAAGACTGCAAAAAACAATAACCTGTAAAGAATACAAAGGGAGTGCAGGGTACATAGGAACCATGAGAGAACTGACAGTGGAGGAGAAAATAGGATTCATTGTTTCATAAGAAATAGCTCATCACTGCAGACCTGAGACCTTGTGGTACAGCTAAAGCAGCTGTGTAGCTGACCTGGCAGGCAAGGAGACAGCAAAAGCAACTTTGTTCCTCACTGGGAAACTAAGACCTGACCTGGACTTGGAGAGCCTTCTACAGTTGGAGGCAGCAGTAAGAACACAAAATATTGTTTTCTGAATGACCCCATGCCCCAGCAGCAGTTGGTGAATGAACTAGAGCAATGCATGGCACACAATCATGTGGAGAAACAGCAGCGGGTGGCTGGGATTGCTACTTTATTTTAAAGGGCTGGAGGCTCAAACCCAAGCAGCAGAATAGCCCCAGAGTAGCTTCATTGCCAAGATCCCAGAGTGGAAAGAGAGAAGGGCCAACCAGTCACAGTAAATAGCTGCCAGTTGGACAGCAGGCTGGGAGAAATGCTACTGAGAAGTAGGAGCCAGTATCAGCCAGACTCCATTCTAGCACCTGCAAAAAACCATTCTTTGCCCTAGTTACAAAAGACTGGAAGCACCCTGTTCTGTGAATGATGGTGCAAGCAGGCAAACATCCTTGGCTAGTGGTGGACAAGGGAATTCCTCCTGCCCTATAACAAACATGTGTGAGAGGACTCAGTGGTTGGGCCAAGATCAACCCTGCACTGAGCAGTAATACTACTGCAGACTTGGTGGGGCTACTCAGTACAGATTTCAACTCTAACAAAGGAACTAACACAGAAATAGGGGCACCGGAGGAATTATTTTTTGCTTTCTTTTTTTTTGGGGGGGGGTTAGTTTAGATTTTGACTTTTACTGTTTGGTTTGTTTTCTCTGTCCTGTCTCTCTCTTTCCTCAATGGTCTTTCTTGATTCTCTGATATTTACATGTGAATGAAAATTGTGTCCAATCTTTGTGGTTTGCCTCAATATTCTTTTGCTTTATCCTTCATTCTTTCACTCCTTTCCTCATCTCCAGCTTCCCAAAGTTTAGCTTATCATTCTTTGTCCTTCAGTCTTGCTCCACGGTATTTCTCTTCAGTTATTGCTGTTTTGTCCCCCATTCCTCTTAAATTTCTCTTCTTCACAGTATAAAATCACTTTAACAATGGGAAACTCTGCATATGAATTTATGTTGAATGTGGTTAAAAAACTATAGCTCTTCCTCCTAGAGTAACAGGTACCAAATTAACAGTTGCCACGGATTGTCAGTTTTAAGTCTGTGCTTGATGACATTGTTACTGCTAATTGTCCTAGTTAAGCCAACATGCCATACTTCTTATAATCAGTTGTTCTTCTGTGTATGACTACCCTTTGATAATCTGGGGTCATAATCATCCCCATAGCCCAGTACCAAAGAACTGGGTGCTAAGCCAAATAGATACCAACTGTGGTGGATTGAAAACTGATGGTCAGCTTAAATACCAGCCTAACTCAATCAGCACAGTGCTGAGTGTAGATGGCCGACCTGAAGACTGTTGCCAGCATAAAAAGGAGACCTGGCAAGGAAGAGTAGTGTTTTGTTGTTTGGAGCTGTTGGTTCTTTTGGAGCTGTTGGTTCTCCTGCAGGAGCTTGTCATGCTGGATTTCCTGATATGAGCTCGGCTCCTATCATCAGAGCATCTCCAGACTTTTCATTGAGAATGGCTGTGGTTGACTTTGGAAGAGCTCTGGTCCTTTGAGCATCGTTTCCTGGCTCCAAAGGGAAAGACGTGTGCTGTTTAATCTCCAGGAGAAGCTTGTCACAATGGCTTCCCCAATATGAATTCAGCTGTTCTCCTCATTGGAGGAGCGTGGGACCTTTTTGTCAGTGAGGATGGTTGTGGTACTTTTCAGGGGATCCATGGTTCTTACTTAGAGCATTGCTTCCTGGCTCCAGTACAGAACCATCAGCCTAATGGCACAGAACCTTCATCACACTGGCACCAACTTTTTGGCTTCTGCCACTGACATTCAGGACTTCCCAGTGCATATCCACGAAATAGACTTGAATGAGTCACTGTCATGGGTTCTAGGCCTCCAGTTGAACTCATGAGAGGCATTGTCATGGGATCTAAGTTCAGATAAATTCATACAGGTTATTGCTATGGGTACAGGCCATCAGATGGATGGATGTTCTAGGTGTTTAGTGTGTGGACAGATTTCCTATACTTTCTTTGTATTTCACTCTTTGGGTGGCCATTATAAACAATAATATAAATTATGTGTCCTGTATTGTCTTGCTCTCTTTGCAAACCCTGACTACAACATCAGCTGCTCATCCAAAATAAAATGGGAAGATAAAATGTAGGGACAGACACAAAGACTAATAAACAGCTATACCTAGAAGACAACTTGGAAGAACAGACATTTCTTAGGGAAGCCTCAATACCAGTGATAAATCTACCTAACATAAGAAAAATACAAACATCAACACAGAAAATAAAGTAAGAAAATAGCAAATAACAAGATGCATAAGTAAAATGCAATCCCAGACTTCTAGCACACCCTGGACAAATCCAGGGAACAAAGAGAGAGAAAAACCAGAGGACATCCACTTGAATTTTGTAGAAATATATATATATATATATATATATATATATATATATATATATATGGTACTACAGAAGAAATCAGAACAGATATAATTTCACAGGCAAAAAAAGAGATAACAATCATAATTAAGAATTGGATCAGCAAATCTAGAGTAGACATAAATTTATTTTCTAAATTTTATTTTAAAGAGGGTAAAATTAAACAGTACAAAACAAAACAAAACAGATCATAAGAAAACAATGTAAGAGACACAGATTTTAAAGCAAGACAACCAGAGATCTTCACCATCTATCACATTGTCTCTTGTTTTCTTCCAAATAGTTGTCCATATCATCACAGACAATAAATTCATACAAAACAAAATAGTATAAAACTGATCAGAACAGGATAATAAAGGCTATTTTAGGTCTTCAAGACCAGACAGTAGGGAAGTCAATGATGGCTGCCATAATGTCTCTCATTCTCTTCAAAATAGCTGTCCATACCTTCACATATGTTGAAATTAAACAAAACAAAGCAGACTAAAATCATAAAGTAGACAAAAATTTTAAAAAGGAGCATAAAAAAGATGGAAGTCATGAATGCCCAACATAGGAAAGAAATGGAATCCATGAAACAGATTCAAACAAATATCCAGGAAATTAAAAATTCTATTGAAAGCCTGCAAGGCTGAATGAAAGAAAGTGAAGATAGAATATCAGACAGGATCTCAGTAATCACAAAAAAAGATATCTTAAAAATAGCAAGGGATCACGGAAAAACAATCCAACAACTGCAAGATGATACAAAGAAGAACAACAACATAAGATGGATCAGAGTCAATGAAAAAGCAGGAATCAGCACAAACAACATAAAATCTATTCACAGAAGTAATGACAGAAAACTTGCCAAGCATGGAAAAAGAATCTGAGATACAGATAACTGAGTCATACAGAACTCCATTTAGTCATGACCAAAATAAAACTACATCAAGGCATATAATAATCAAGATTCCAGAAATTCAACACCATAACAATATTAAAAGCTGTCAGACAAAAGAAACAAATCACCTATAAAGGAAAGCACATCAGAATCACAACACTTTTCCACACAAAACCTTAAGACAAGGACAGTTTGGAGTAAAGTATTTCAAGTACTGAGAGAAAACAACTTCCAATCTAGATTGATATATCCTGCAAAATTATATTTCAGAATTAATGTTATTTGATAATCTAAAGGTGAATGAGTTGATTTTAGACCATGGAAAGATGAAACTGGATCCAAGATGGCTGATTAATAGGTAGCACAATAGAGAGCCTCTCTGAGAAAAACAACACAGATGCTAGAATCTGACACCATAGAGAAGACCAGATGAAAAGACAGGAATTCTTGCAACCCAGGAAGAAACTGAGGAAAAATAAAAACATAAAATTAAAAAATGGACAGAGGGCTGGAGCTGGGCATGGTCCAGTAGCTGTGCTGGGCACGTCTTAGAGTCAGGTGACTCAGGATTGAGCTGAGGTCACATCCCCACCAAGAGTGGGGGTTGGTGAGCTCAAGATCCTTGGCGGGAGGAGGTGCTGTGATGGGGAGTGGAGAAGGCACAAGCCGAGCTACGCGGACTTTGGTGAGTGCTGGGAACTGGCTCCCAGAGCGAGATGACATATTGGATTTGGGCAGGACAGGCTTGAATCAACACTGAGGCAGCTTCAGTCGGTAGCTCCTGGACCAAAGTGGGTTGGTGGGATGTGCTTGGGGTGGGCCATACCCCTGCTCAGGACACAATAGCCAGGGATGAGGCTGCCCCAAACCTGTGACATCCACAGGGCACAGACTAACATGCTGAAGACATTCACTGGTTGACTGGCTTAGAGGGGAGGGGCCAGCCCACACTGCCCCTGGGTGAACCTCACAGATCAACAACAAACAGGAGAGCCAGTAAGTTGCAGAGGTACTATAAGCAATACATAAAGGTCCAGAGACCTCCATCATTCACCTGTCTGAAACAAACCAGAAACATGACAAGACAGAGAAACAAAAAAAAAATGCCTTCAACCGCTGACTCAGGGAAAATAAACCCAGGAGAGGTAAATACAGAGGAGATTGAGGGCAGCAAACATGCAATATCAGACATGGCCTCATCGGAAATAAGAAATACTTCTGTGACCTCATCAACGAAATTAAATCAGAAATTCTAACTCAGGTGAAGCAAGATATAAGAAGATTAATAAAAGAAATGCTGGGTACTCCTCAAGAAGGCACAAATGGAAGAATGGAGGAACCCAGAGAAAGGAGAGAAGCCTATGATGAAGAATATAAACAAAATCTAAAATACATGAAACAGATCCAAAGAGAATATCAGGAAATTAAAAACTCCATTGAAATCTGGCAAAACTTCTTTACAGAAACTAAAGACAGACTTTGAAAACTTGAAGATAGATTTGCAATGTATGATCACAAAAGGAAGGCTGCAGAGTCAGGTGTGGACAAATGTAAAAGGACTATCTGCATGCTGCAGAGTCAAAGGGTCCAGTCAAAAGTCAAAACCCTGGAACTCAATGCAGAGTCCTGTGTCACTCTTATCAGGAAGCAAAAGGGTCTTCACTGTAAGGCTGAAGAGTCTCCACTAGAATCCAAGGAATGGACATCTAAAGGTTTTGATGAAGACTAGAGCTCTTCTGAAGAAACAGAAGCAAGACTTCCTTCTTTTCCTTTTTATTCCATCTAGCCTATAAGCTTATTTGTTGGTGCCACCCCACCAATGTGGGTCTTCCTTCTCCATTATGTCTACCATCCAGGCACACCCACAACTATGCTAAACCAATTTAAGTTGACACCTCTGTTAACTATCACATCATTTATGGAGCATATTTATGTCTCACACCCCATGGCTTTCCTTCACTCTTCTGTTGTCAAAAGATTTGTATTAGCAAAATTACATTTTAAAACATTCATGATGGAGCCATAATTTGTATGTCTCACTGCTGGGTGTATCTGAACCATTGGTGGTACATAACTGACTATCCCATCAGGCAGCATGGTACAGCCCCTTTGGGTGGAACAAGTCACCCAATGGAACAGGCATGCATGTACCACTGTTAATTTAAGCTGGAAGAAAAATGTTACCTTCCCCTACCAATGAGAAATTTACAACTTGCTCTCAATTTTGCAAGGTTTGATTTATCTTTTGCACTAATATTTTGGCTTCTAACAATCCTTTTCAAAGCAAGTTCTGTAACAGTGGGAATTGTAGCTGGGTATGGTGGTGTAAGCTAGAAATCTCAGCATCCCAAGTGGCTGAGACAGGAGGATTGCAAATTAGAGCCCAGTCTGGACAATTTGGAAAATTAGCAAAACCCTATCTCCTAACTTTAAAAAAGCTTTAAAAGGACTAGGAATGTAGTACAAAAGGCCTAGTAGGTTCAATTCCCAGTTTTCACAAAGTGGGGTTTCCATGTGCAGAAGCATTTCTCCGTTTCGGCTCCTTTAAAATATGCACCAACAAAAATGATAATGATGATGATGATGACAATGACAATGACAATGATGATGATGACAATGGTGATGTAGTAGTCTGGACAATCATACTATGAGGCAGGTATTATATTATTATGTCCATTTTTAAAAGGGAGGGGAATGAGGCATGGATTGAGCAAATAATGTGCCCAAGGCTATGCATCCTATAAGAACAATTTAGTTTTTGGACTCAGTCAGTCTGGCTCCAAAATATAAGATCTTAGCCACTGTGCAATACAGTGCAGTGTTCTCATAGTGTGGTATTATTGTACTGGGAGATAAACTTTGAAAAAGAAACATTTTATGCTTAAAGAACTTGCGGTGGGTTTTTATTCAACTCTTCAGTACTATAGTAGTAGAATAAGGTTTAAGAAGGTCTCAGTCTGGCTTACTTTCTCAGACTGGTCACCTCTCAACTACAAACTGGAAAGGACTCATTCTTCCCACCCAGGATATCTGTTCTAAAGGATGATAAGAGAATAAAATTTGTGAAGTGTTCCATATTTAAAAATAAATAAATAAAAAGTGCATAATTGTGGGCATGTAAAAAGTCACTGAAATATAATATCTTGTCATCTCTTAGAGCCATATGAGGAGAAATTTTCCTTCACATAGAATATTCATGTTTAATTTTCAATACAATCAAATTCTGTTCTTAAGTAATTTAGAAGAAATTTCCTTTTCAAATAATACATACTTTTTGAAGTAAGTCCTAAAAGGAAGCTGAATATCTTAATCTACACATTTCTCCTACATAGTGGTTATTTTGGATATGTGGAAATGGTGTTTTATTCTCATAATGTTTCACTTTATTTTCCAACTCCTCAACAACTCCACTCATTTCAAACCTGCCACCTATCCTAGAAGGTAGATCTTCATAAATGTGGTCCACAGAAGTATACAAATCATAAAAACAAACATCCCACCTGGCTACAGGGGAAATATACTATAAGAAAAACCTCATGTAACTTTATAGATTTCAAAACCTACACTAGAAGAAAGGTTCCTCTCACATGAGCCAGGCAGACTTCATAAGAGCCCCTATAATATTAGTAGCTAAAAAATAGCCTATTCACCTTTTTCTTTGCCAAAGTCCCTTTCTTTGGAACTTAAGAGTTTTAAAAGATCTAAAACTATTTAACTTAAAAAACAGAAGTGTATTTCAGTGGTGGAGTCCTTACTTATCATGTACAAGGCACTGTGTTCAGTCACTAGCTCTGGGCAGGAAAAAAGAACATTGTAAAATCCAGGTCATTTTAAAAAGCTAATGCATTGTTATTTTTCAATAAATGTCATCATTACATTATCTTTTCATAGCCAAAAACCTCTGATAAAGCAGCATGTCTGTAGGGAAGATACTTTTTTCCTGCAGGAGTTACAAATGGTAGCAATTTTCAAAATTCTAGCCAGTGTCTGTCTCTTGTAGGCCATGTCTACTAAAAATCACCCACACATGCTTAAATGAGAAATCATGATGGTTCATGACTAATCCAGTCCATGGTCACACATAACTGTGATTTCATGCATTTGGTTTCTATTTAATTTTAAGGATGTTGTGATTTAGCTGGCCATAGAAACCTTAAACACAATCAAATAACCTGCAGTTGAACTTAAATTGAGTTATATACATAGCAAATAATATTTTCAAATTTTTAGTAACCCATGTGTGTAGTACACAATGTGCAAAGTGTTAAGGCCTATAATCATTAAATAAATAATCATTTCTTACAAGTAAAATATTAATAAATATATTTTTCAGCATATGTACACAAAGGTAAGTAAAAATTAGAAAATAACATAAAATAGTGTAAACTATTGACTTACTGCAAGCCCTCTTTCCCTCATGAACTGCTTAACAATAATTACATTACAAATTGAATCAAATTTGCAGTGCAGGATCAGTACATGCATTATCAGCATCTGCTCTAAGGCTAGAAACAATGTTCTAATTTTTTTAAGGTACAAAAATTAAAACTACTAAAATGCTCATGTTATATTTGGACATATTTATCTTCAATAATGACATAGTACATAAAAGTACCTTAAAAAGTACTTTTTGATAGTACATAAAAGTACTTTAAAAGTACAAACAAGACTTTAGATCACATAATTCAGTAAAATTTAAATAAAGCTCTCAAAATATCTAGACATACTTTCCTAGTCCTATACATATAAATATTTGAACTTGGTATTATTATTATTAATTCTGAATAGATGTGTGCCCACAGGAACTGGCACTTTGATAAGGATTCCCTTTATTTTATAAAAGGGAATGAACGTCTCACAATTTTTAAAAATTTTTCCCACTAGATTGTAAGTAGTATAACAGAAGGGAATTTGAGGTTTTCTTTTTGAAGGAGACTTGATTTCTATACCTTGAGTTCCTAGAATATTGTCTGGCCCATAATGTGCATAACAAATATTTGTTGGGCAAATGAGCAGACATCAAGAATACTATGCATCATTCAGCCACATCCGACATCTTATCTTCTAGAACTTCTCAACCTTTAATCCTATTAATTCAATTCTTTTCCATGACTATAATCCCCTATCCTTCTAGTCTGCTCACCTAATGACCTCCCTTATCTCTATACCTATTCTCAGACCTCAGGAGCGGAACAGTCATCCACAGACTTATACTTTTACTCTGTTATTTCTCAAGTATACAGATGGATAAATGGATGAATGGATGGGCAGATGGAACCACAGTAGGATCCTGGCATATTGTAGGCCTTCAGTAAATCAATCCATGCTTTCTGATAAGTTGGTAACAATGGTTTAAAGACATTGATACTCTAATTTTGATGCCTGAATTGATGGAGCTACAAAAAAAGAAGCAATGGAGATGCCATGGGTATTTGTCATCTCTTAAAAACTACTCAAGATCAAGGTAAGTTTAAATAATTACAGGTAAGAAAATCATAGTAGGCTATCATTTCAACTACTGTTTTTCCAGCACCACCCAATCTTCTGCCTTCTCATATTTCGGTCACAGCCACCCAGACAAATTTCTTAAACTAAATTGTTCACACTCTGTTTCTAAACCTGGGCTAAGTGAATATTGCCAAAGATAATGCATACAGGGTTCTGTAACTTGAGATGGAAACAAAATAAAGTTATACACATCTTATTTTATTTTTCCAGCCTTATGGTGGTATAATTGTCAAAAATTATATAGACTTATAGTGAACATGTTTTGGTGCACATATGCATGACACCAATGATGTGACTCTACACAGTTCGTATTCCTCTCAAATGCCATTCTAGCCCTTTACCTCTCTCAAAATCATGCCTCTCTATTTTTCCTTCCTTCACAGCTTCACCAGTCCCACTCCAGTTTTCTTATCTTAATGGAAGAGCTAGTCCCCTTTTCTGTAAAGTCAGTCTTTTATCCTTTCACGCTTCTCGTCCAGGTCCCCTGGGGACCTTACATCCTCAATTTCCATGCCACCTACACATAAATAAGTTCTTTGCTCTCCTCAATTTAAAACCAAATAAAATCAATAGTATTTTCTTGTCCCTGTATCTGTCTTTCCTATCATACCCAAGTTTCTTCAATTTGTGTACCATATTCCAAATGAATCTTCCACAACTCACTATGATCTGTCTTCTTACCTGCTGAACTTACTCCTCAGTACTTCCTAATTGCCAAATTCAATGAACATGTTTTCTAAGCATTTTATAGTGTATTTTATCTGATTACAAGAGGGCTACACAATGTGAACAGTTATGACTCATTAAAGACAAAAAAGAACCTGCACTATCTAACAGGCGGTGGGTAAACAGCTCCAAAAATACAATTTCCTTACAAATAAACTAAATATGTAACCCCCCCAAAAATGTGCAAAGGATATGACGGGATAAGTCTCAGGAAAAGATGTTCATCCTCACTACTAGTGATCAGAAAAATGCCAAGTCCTTCCTTAACCAGTGAGATACTATTTTTACCTGTTGATTGTGAAAATTATGACTGTGTCAGGCTAGGGGAGTAGCTCAGTGGTAGAGTGCTTGCATGACATATTTGAAAATGTGTCAATTTGGCCTTGCCTGTTCAAATTTTTTAAAGTATTTTTTATATCTTATTTTTAGTTTACTTGACAAATGATAGCTATGTATGTTTATGGAGCAAAATGTGAAGTTTTCATCTATGTGTACAATGTGGAAAGATTCAGTATACCTAATTAACATATCCTTCACCTCACCAAATTAAATTTTTGTGATGAATAAGTTAAAAATCTATTTTCCTAGCAATTTTAAAATATATATTATTAACTATTGTCAACATTCAGTGAACAGATCTCTAAAACATATTTCTGCAGTCTACCTGAAACTCTACCATTTAATCAACATCTCCTTGACCCATAAATTCTAATAGAAAGCTATCCTGCCAATTAGATATAGACATATTGATATAGAGGATGATCACTGTAACCTTGTAGTAGCTTACAATAGGGTATAAGAGCTAAAGGTATATGGAAGAATATATGATATAGGACCAGGGATTTAGCTCAGCGGCATAAGCACCTGCCTAGCAAGTGTGAGGTCATGAGTTTGAGCTCTGGTACAAAAAAAAAGAATATATGATATAGTTTGAAAATCAGGTTAGCAGGAATTTCTCATGAATTGAATGTGGTGAGGGGTGTCAGGTTGGCAGGAATTTCTCATGAATTGAGAAAAGAAAACAATCAAGTGTGAGACCCTGAGTTCTTCATCTAAGCAACTGAATGAATAATTATATCATTTTTCTGAGACAGGGGATGCTAAGGGTATGAGGCAATCAGGAGTCCTATTTTAGCCATGTTATGTTCAGGTATCCACTTGATAGACAAATACAGATATTAAATAAATCACTACATATACAAAGCTACAGTTTAGAAAAAAGACCTAGGTCAGAGACATAAATCTGGGACTGACAAGTATACAGATACATATTACTTCAAGCCATGGGACTGGGTGAGAGCCTTTCTAAGATTTTGGATGAAGAAAAGTCCACAGACTGAGCTTTGCATCACTTCAATGTTCAAAGTTTGGGAAGATAAATTTAGAAGACATTGAATAGTGTTTTTACAAACTCAAGTTTCAAAGAAGCACACATTGAATCATAGAATCACATATTTACCACATTTTCTAGGACTTAATGCCATCCAACTCTGTCTTTAAAGGGATTCTGGTCTTTTTTTGTACATTTCAAAACATATTTTATACAAAATGGTACTTTTTTGTTTTATGTTACATAGTGGTTTGTTCATGCTACATAATAATCCTATTATAAAACTAATCAAGCACTTGAGATTCCATCTCACCCCAGGAAGAATGGCTACTGAAGAGATCAACCAATAATAAATGGTGGCAAGGCTATAGGGAAAAGGGAACACTTCTCCATTGTTAGTGGGACTGTAAAATTACACAACCACCATGGGAATTAGCATGGAGATTCTTCAAAAAATTAAAAATAGAAATTCCATTTGACTCAGCTATTCCCCTTCTAGATATCTTCCAAAAAGAGTTAAAGACAGCGTACCACAATGATATATGTATACACATGTCTAAAGCAGCACAATTCATAAAAGCTAAGTCATGGAAACAGACTATATGTCCATCAACAAATAAATGGTTAAAGAAAATGTGGTATTTATACACAATGGACAGTAATACTCTGCCATAAAGATGGACAAACTTGAGCCATCTGTAGGAAAATGGAGGTACATTAAGACTGTTATATTAAGTGAAGTAGCTCATACTCACAAGCTTAAATGTCACATGATACACACATATATAAAGAGAGAGATCTCATGAAATAAAAGATAACAGGAAAAGAAGAGAGAAGGGGAAAAAGTACTGTAATCTAGCATGGAAAATGTATCTAAAACTGTACCTTAACTTAGCACAATTGTCTTACATGCTTTATATATTGTTTTGCATCTTAGTCTGGTTTTCAATCTGTATATATGATAATTAACTTTATAAGGTCTTATAATTAACTTGATGCTGCAAAAATAAAGGGTGGGTGAAGGAGAAGAGGAAAAAGAATTGAAATGCGTTATATACATGTACCAATTTCCTATGGCAAATGTAATCATTATGTACCACAAACATGTACTAATAAAACTCAAAAAAATTAATTAAAAAATTAAAAAATAAATCTAATCAAAGATTACATAAGTAGTACTCAACTATGGCTTTTCCATAAAGTTCATAATCCAGTAACTACATCACATTGAAAAAGCTACAGGTGACTTCGTATCAAAAGCCTAATTTGTAGCGTCTTATACTGAGTTGCTCACTTCCCTGTTGCATGGCAACTTTCTCCAGACTCTTACTTACCTTGACAAATGCCTAAAATGCTTCTGGACATCTAACTATACACCCCCCCTCTTCCTGGTATAGCACCCATTCCTATCACCAAGAAGCACAGCATTTTAACATTTTCACTTTTAAACTTTAGAAATTTCTGTCCAAGACCTGTATATTAAAAAGAGGAAAGAGGAAGCACTTTTAACTAGATCAGAGTTGTTATCAGAATGCAATCTCAGAGCAAAACTCAGCAAAAGAAAAGCTGTGAGAGACCTGGGCTTGAGTAACTTTGCACCTGCAGGGTGACAAATTGCATGCTTAGTTGAGTCCCAGGAAAATCAAAAGAGTGCTAGTTCCTCAAATGGTAATGTCATTCATTAGTTAAGATAGCAAATACCAGCATATGTTTACAATTTGCCAGATACTTTTCTGGGTCCTGAGATCTAATAGAAAATACTACAGACAGCAATTCATGTTCACATGAACTTTATGATATGTGAGGAGGAGAAACAAACAATAATCAAGAAAATGTAACAAGGTAGGGAAGAAATACAAAAAATATTGATGGAAGGAGTTTCAAATTTAAGAAGGGTAGAGGCAGAGTATCTCATTACAAAGTTAACATTTAAGTACAAACTCCTGACTGTGAGTTTTCCAGTGTCTCAGGATGGTAAGTTCTGTACTTTAATCCCAACATCACTATACCTCAACCCCTTGAAAGCATTGTATTCCCAGTTCGTAGAACAAATATTTGTTTGTCTCTTGTATTTAAGACAAAGGGAACTCCAAGACCAAGACCTGGCCCTTATAGAGGTGACAACCTAGGTAGAAAAACAACAGAGTTGTCTTAATGGTTTTACTGAGTTGCAAAAAAAATGCTATCAAACAGTATATCCAAACTTTTTCCTTCTATTCTCTTAAGAGGGATTAAAGAGAGGGTAGGGGGCTTGGGAAAGAAACAATCAGGGTATATTATGTACAGGTATAAATTCCCTATGATGAATGTGATCATTATACATACCTAAAATATACCAATAAAATTAACAAAAATAAATTTTAAAAATACACAGTGTAACTATGAGTTCTGCTTGGAAATGGAAGCATGTGTTCAGAAAGCTTTTCCCAAAGGAAGTGACTTTAGAGCCAAATCTTGAAGGATGAATAGGAATTAATGGTGGGGTAGAGAGTATTTGGTGCCAATTTAGCTTTTGAGGAAGAAAAGAACTGTGAGCAAAGTCAGGGATTTATTATGAGAAGTGGGGTTGGGGAGCTGAAAGAGTAAAGAAGCCAGTTAAAAATAGTAGGCCCAGGATGTACTGAAGACACAGAATATTGGGGGGGTTGATTAATTAGAAACAGATTATTCTTTCGAGCCACCAGAATAACAACCAAATTATTTCATCACAAGAAACCTCATCTTATCTATTCAACGTTACAGACTAAGGGTATATATTTCTATGCCTTTATAAATAATCATAGGAGACAGAAGCATTCTGTGCGACTTCTGAGGACCCTCTTCCAGAAGCAAATTCCCACAGTCCACTTGAAAGGAGGCAAGAAGTTTAGCACCACCGGAGCGCATAGCTAGGTTTCCAGCCCAAAGCGTGAAGAGGAGCCCACGACACTGAACTCAGGGCCAACCAGCTTCCAACTCTGTGGCATGTGGCCAGAAAAACGACAGCTTTATAGCTGGGCATAGAGAGAACCCACAGAAATGTGACTGGACGTCTAGCAGGGCGTAGTTCCCTCTAGGAGCTCGGCCCCACCCCTGGCCCCAGTACCAGCTCTCTCTCTTAAGGGTCCCTAGTGTGTAAGAAAACCCGGTGCACTTGGCGCCAGGGATGACTGGCAGGAGGCAGCCCACAAAGGGACATGGTCCACGTTGGCTATGGGTGGGCGAAGGAACCGGTCAGAAGAAGCCCAAAAGTGGCAGAGAAGAACTACCCCAAACAGACTGAAGTCAAAGCATTGGGAGTGCGGTCCAGAGAAACAGACAGGGCAGAGAGGACAGGTGGTTAGCAAGGAAGAAGGCAAAACAGAAAGCGAGCGCAAAGAGAAGGACGCGGGTTTCAGATATAGTGGTAGGGGCGTTTCTGCAGCAAAAAGGGGCTGGGAGCTCAGAAAGAGTCCCCAACCAAGAGCCAGGGGACGGCTACTGGCTACAGACCTACCTGTCACCTACAACGCCTTAAGAAGACCAGACGTCCCAAGGACGAATTCAAGAGAAGGTCTCCAGCTCTGGGAAGACAATGACCCCGCTCCAAAGCCGGCCCTTCTCACTCTCTGGGGAGGCGGAAAAGCCACAACTTTCCCTGGAACAGGGAGGAGCTTGCCTCTTAAAGAGACCGCACAGCCCTAAGGAGAGTTCTAGGAGCCAAAGTCTTAAGGCATTGAAGGAAAGTCCTCTGTATTAGAAAAGAAGCTGGGACACTGAGGATAGGGGATATAGAACTAGATTTACCTCCACCCCCGCCCCTTTACTTGCATCTGTGGTCACTGCGAAAATCACCTACCTGTTCAGAGGAGCCTGGAGCTGCCAATAAGAAAAGAGTGATTCAACCACATAATTTGGGAAGCTAAAACGGGAAGATAAAACCATTCTGACTCTTTTTACTTTTAGCTTTTTATGGCAAAGTGTGCCTACAACACAAACATGATAAGCAAAGGACATTAAATTCATCTATTCACACGAAAGGACAAAACTGGCTAAAATATTCAACTTGTTACTAATCGAAGAAGAGCAAATTAGAACAATAAGATTCTTTGGCAAATAATTTTGTCTTTCCTAATAACATGGAATAATGACAAAGTAACCACTAAACAAGCTCTCTCATAATTGCCAATGAGAGTGTATGTTGGTTAAAAGCACTTTCAGCAAGCATGTGAGCAATATATATCAACAGGCTTTAAAGATTTATATCTGTCCAGTAACTACAGATCTCTCTGTTCCTCTTTCTCTCTTCTGCTTTCCATCAACTAGTAAATATGCTCAAATCAAATGTCTGTCATATATATATATATATATATATATATATATATATATATATATATATATATATATATATATCTTGGCTACACAACAGTTCCCTCTCCACCTCCTCTTTATGACAAATTTGTTGATAATGTACTTTTGGGATGTGTTTACAACTTTCATTCCCTCCTCATTTATTTCTCAGCTCTCAGTAATTTGGCTTTCTTCCTCACTGAAACTGCTTAAGAAGATACAAAATCAATGACCTCCATGGCAATAAATGCCTAGACAAATAAATAAATTAATTAATAAAGCACTAACAAATTTTATTTTGCTTGATCTTTCCTACTTTTAATATTGTCAACCATTTCCTCCTTCTTGAAACTCTTCTTATGGCATCTAATATTGACATTTAATATTGTCAACCATTTCCTCTTTCTTGAAATTCTTCTTATGGCATCTATGACATCAAAATAGTTTTTCTTTTTTACTTATTATTTTAATTAGTTCAAGTTTGCAGTACATAATGACTACACAAATTATGAGGTCTTGGTCATTGTACATAAAACAAAGTAATTCTTTTTACATCCCCTTGCCCTGTCTTCCCTTCCACCTCCCTCCACCTCATGGTCATCTACACATTTGACAAAGATCTACCTCCTGTTATCTGTTTTTTCTTTTGCTCTTTAAATTATCTATATTTTGAGTTTCTCATATAAGAGAAACCACATGATATTTTAGATTATGTGTCTGATTTATTTCATTTTAAATTATGGTTTCAAAGTGAATCTAATTTTCTACAAATAACACAAATTTATCCTTTATAGAAAATAGTATAACACGCGCATAAAAAACACATTTTCTGTATCTATTTAAAATCTGTTGATAAATGTATAGGCTGCTTCTGAAATTTAACTATTATAAATTCTGCTGCTATAAACATGATTATGCATGTATGCATTGTAATATGATGATATTAACTATTTTCGTAAGATACCTTGAAGGGGATAGCTGGAAAAAACGGAATTTTCAGTTTTAATTTTTTGAGGAAACTCCATTCTCATTTCCATAGTAATTATACTAGTTTACACACCAAAGCCAAAAGTTTCCTTTTTTGCACAGCCTCACCAACATTTCTTATCATGTGATTTCTGGATGAAAGCAATTCTTTCTGGAGTAAGATGCAATCTCAGTATTGCTCAGATTTGCATTTCTCTAATGACCAGAAATGTTGAACATTTTTTCATGTACCTACTGGCAATTTGTGTTCGTTCCCTGAGAAGTATCTATTCATTTCAGTTACCCAGGTTTTTGATGCAGTCTTTCATTTTGAAAGGCCTAATTTTCATGAGTTTTTCATAAATTCTATATATTTTTCCTCTGTCCAAGGAATAGCAGCCAATTTTTTTCACTCTGTAGGTTGTATCTTCACTCTGTTGGTTATTTCCTTTGTTATGCAGAAGCTTTTCAATTTTTAATTTGATATGACCCCATTTATTAATTTTGGCATCATTTCTTCTGCAATTGGGATTCTGTTCAGAAAGTCCTTACTTATGCTTATGTACCCAAGAGTTTAACCTATTCTATCTTCCAGCAGATTAAATATTTATGTTTTACAATTTAGAACTCTGACCATTTTTATTTTATGTTAGTACATGATGAGAGATGTGGGTCAAAAGTCAATCCTCTGCATAAGTGTAGCCAGTTTTTGCAGCACTATTTATTAAACAGGCCATCTTTCCTCCAGCACATATTTTTGGTCTCTTTGTCAAAGATCAGATCCCTGAATATATCTGGGGTTGTTTCCGCATCCTCTATTTTATTCTATTCTATTGACCCAAGAAGCTGTTTTTTTGTCAGTATCGTGCTGTTTTTATCACTATGGATTGGTAATATCACTTGAAATCTAGGATTATGATGCCTCCTGCTTTGCTTTGGTTGCCCATATTTCCTTTTGCTATCCTGGGTGTCTTCTGCTTCCATACGAATTTTAGGATTTTCTCCAGTTCAGTGAGGAATGCTGGTGGTATTTTGATTGAGTTATTATTGAATGGTGTTGATTTATTCCTCCCATCACATTGTTTCCTGTTGCTGATTCTTCCCTTCCACTTAACTTCTCACTACCTGGTGTATTTATTTCATTATTTTTTTTACCACTGTTTGCTTATTATCTCTTTCTAAAATACACAAGAATTTTTGGAGTACTGGTTTGGTAGTAATGAATTTTTTAAGGTCTTCTTTGTCATGGAAAGATTTTATTTCTTCTTCGATTTTGAAAGATAGTTTTGCAGGATATGCTTAGTCTGGGTTAGAAGTTGTTTTTCTCTTAGGGCTGCATTCTAATCTCTCCTGACCTTTAAGGTTTGTGTAGAGAAATCTTTTTTACACTAAGTCCCCAACTTATGACTGAGTTCTATTCTGGGAGAATATTTATAAATCAAATTCATTTATAAGCCCAATAAAAGGATCTTAGGTACCTTTGACACAAATATACAGTGTAAAGTGTAAAGTGAGATCCATTCTTATCGGTGAAAGTTCACAACTTAAATGTTTGTAAATCAGGAACATACTGTAATTCTAATGAGCTTATATTTATAAGTGCTTTGTTGCTTTTCTAACAGTTTTTAAGATTCTGTCCTTGTATTGGACTTTGGGGGTTTTGACTATGATGTGTCATGGAAAAATTCTTTTCTGATCATGGATATTTGGGGATCTCATAAACCTTAATTATCTATATGTTAAATTCTTTTTATAATCCTTGGAAAAGTTTCCTGTTATTTTTTATTGCCTTCATGATGTCTTCTTATTTTTAACTAATTCCAGTTAATCTGAGATTAGTTTTCTTTGCATCATCTAACAACTGTTGAATCAATTTTCCATATTCCCTTATTCTTCTTAAGGTATCTCTGAGAATATAGTCACTTGCATCAGCTGTATCTTCTAGTTCTGACACTCTGTTCTCAGATTGGTCATTTCTTTTGCAACTATTTTCAAAGGAATTTCTATCTCCTGGGTTTCTGTTTGATACCTTTTCACAGACTGTAATTTATTTCTATATGGGATATTTGGGGTTTGTATCATTTTGTTCAGCTCAGCCAACTTTTCATTAGTGTCTCTAGTAAGCTCACTGATCATTTTGTTTATTGTGTCCATTATCTGTTTAGTTATATTATCTTTGAGTAACTCAGCACCTTATTGTTCTGTTCTAATGTCTCCCATTTTATCATTTTGCATAATCCAGCTATTTGTCTTTTGATTTCCTCCCCCTGATTCCTTTCAGATCAATTTGGGAAAATTTGAAAGTTTTTGGAGGCATTTTTTTTACTTACACTCTCATGTTTATATTATGAGGTGTGCATGTGTGTGTGTTTGTGTATGTGTGTGTGTGTGCACGCACGTGCTGAGGGTTTCAGATTAATTATAGAGAGAAATTTTTATTGCTGATATGGAGATCTCCATTGTAAGCATACCTTATAATCCTTATATATTGATATATCTTAATATTGAACTGGTTTCTCTAGTGAGCACTTCTTTAGTGTCTGCTGCTTTCCAGTCATGTACCGTGGTATTGGCTAACTATAGGCCTTTTCCTCTGTTCCAAAACCTGAACACCCATGTTAATTCTAGGAAGAGAGGATATAGTATAAAAGTGAACTACGGTATTGTTGATGACACAAAGACAACCAGACACTGGCATAGAGTAACAGCCAATTAATACTAATATTGCCATCCTAGCAATAGTAACAAAATCAGCAATAAAAATAGGTCAAAAACAAACTGGATATTGATTTTACATAAGAAGCAATAAAAATATCACTGAACCACCCTTAACAATAGGAAAGAGATCTGCATTTAATTATGGACAAAAGGCAACCCAAAAATTGACATACAGTAAATATCTACTAAACGCAGTAACTATACCACTAGTAACAACAGAAAAAAGTGAACTATAATACAATAGAGTCAACTAAAAAAGATTAATAAAGCTTAATTGTTATATTGGTAAAGATGGAGGAAATGGGACAGTGGAAAATGCAAGAAATAAAATTTGAAAAATAAGGAAAAGAAAGATTATAATAATGAGAGAAAACTGAGATAAATTATCCTCTTAAGGAGTAATAAAAATTAGTGTATGTAGATAAAAGTAGCAGAAAAGAACAAAGAAGAAAAGACAAAAAAAGAACAAAACAAAGAATAAAAGCAAAACCCAAAACCCCAAATTAAAAACAAAAATGAGTATGAGTCCAAAAAAGCATCTCTGTATTTTTGAGTGAGTGGTTCTTTTCTAGGATTTGCAGTATTAAAATCCACCAAATGTTGAGAAGGGATACTATACTAAGTCATTACTAAGATCTGTTTTGTTTCCACATTCATATTTTTGTGTTTGTTGAATTCTGCCCTGCCTTCTTGTTGGGCATAGTCAGTCAATGGTCTGCCCTAGGGATATATTCTCTCTAGATGCTTTGTTTCCATGTAGATCAGTGAATCTAGAGTCATTGTTTTCTCCATCTAGCTTTATGGTCTCTGGGTCTGTAAGGTGCCTCCCTACACCAGAGGCCCCAGCATCTGCATCCCCCAGACTCTGGCAACCTTCTATGCTGAGGTGTATCCCTGATTTCATTGGCAGATGGAGAAAGCAGTCTACTGAGCTCTGCATTGGATATAGGAAATGGAATAAGGAGGCAAGTAGTCTCCCAGAATTAATGCCAGAACTTTGATACTAGCCTTCTCCACAAGCCACACACAATCAGCCCAACTTCTCAATTTAGGGGATGTGACACACTCCTGTGTGCTTCCTGGCCTGAGCTTCCATGTCTAGCTTTTGCCCTCTTTTTGACTGTCTCGTTTGGCTGTCTCTTTCCCAGTCACTGTGTTAGGATGATCCCAGGAAACCTGAAGTACTATTGTTCTGTGGTTTTTCTGTAGTTCATTTTTAAACAAATAGACTCTTCCCAAAATTGGCCCTGGTTAAACACTCTTAAATAGGCCATATACTGTACTCTCTTCTCCAATTCCTGCATGCCATGTTGAAGGAGTCACTTTCAGAATAAAATCCAAGGGTGTTTTTGCAATTTTCAATAAACCTGGGCTTTTCTTGGGGCTAGCACTGCCAGCCAGGTCCACTGATTCTTCCTGAATTTGCCTCTCTGGGCTTAACTTGTTTTAGGAGAGACAAGTTCCCCTTCACTTGGAGCCAGGGTTAGCTTTCCATACTGCTTCATTCTTTTCTCTATATTATATTCCATTTCTCCAGGTTCTCTGTAATTTCTGGTTTCCTTTAAGCTCCCTCCTGATTCCTGGAGATATACTTCTTTTGTCCCTTCACTGAGATGTTATTTTCCAGGTATCTTGATACCAGCTCCCAAAGAGGCTGTACTTTGCTGTTAGTCTTTAGTCTGCCATTTTAAATCTCTAATACATACTCACTTTTCCTCTAGACCTTTGCCCTCTGTTCAGTCTGCTTTATAGGTTCCTCTTCTGCCATCAGACCTCTGAAAGTCAGACATTCTTAGGGAAAGGATAAATATAGTATTTCACTCATTTGGTTTTAAGTACCAAATATATGGGCACAATTGTAATTCTATAATTCTACCCAGATGGTTTATTGAGCTCTATTTTCTTGACATCTTCATTCCGATGTCCTGAAGACAGCTCAACAACACATTTAAAGCTTAACCACCATCTTTCCACTTAAATTTGCTATTACTACAATGTTTTCTATTTCAATAAATAAATAACATGTCACTCAAAGGAGAAACTTGGCACCTAGCACAGTACCTGGCATGGAATAAGCCCTAAATAACATTTATATAATGAATGAATGAATGAATGTGCACTAAGAAAAAGAGATGTACACAATGTTTTTGTTCAACTATGTTAATTTCACTATTTAGGTTAATAAAATACTAGGAAAAAATGACTCAATGGTTAATATTTCATTGTAGGATTACAGCAAATCCTACAGTGAAATAGTATATAGCCAATCAAACTGATATTTGCACCTAGTTTATAATAACAAGGAAATAATTATGTTCCGATATTAATTGAAAATAGGATACAACATTTAATATAATGTTAGGTTTATGACCTAAACAATTAATGGAAATGGAATATGCAAGGAAAAACTTGGAAAGCAATGTGTAAAATATTAATAGTGAATATCTCTAAGTGGCAAAACTAATAAATATTTAATTTTACATTTTTCAATTTTTTTGTAAGCATACATTAATTTAATAATCTAAAAATCTTTAAAAGGGAAAAATCATTTTCATTTTTTAAAATTTTATTTAAAGAGAAAAAAACAAAACAGAAAAAGGGGTAGAAAAAATATAGAATTTCAGAAAAAAAATAAACAGTAAGAAATCACTAGTTGATAAATTACATGTTGTCTTCTTAGACATAGTTATTAAAGTTACAAAATTAAAGCATACAAAGTGGACATTCAAACAGTGAGACTGCAAAGAAGTTCAATGATCCAGTAACAACTTTGCAACATGGTTATCAATCCTACACACTTAAACATACATGTAGCCATATCCTCTAGAGCACTTTCTTTTCTTCTTTTTACTTTTTAAGTCCATTATCTGTTTAGTTATATCCTGTTTCAGGTTGCTCAGTACCTTACTGACTTGTTTTGTTATTTACTTTTTCATCACCTTATATAATTCTGTCACCTTGTTTTTGAGTTTCTCCTCATCCATGCTCCATGGATCAGCTTTGGTGGAGTTGGGAGATTTTTGGAGATATTTTGTTACTTTGTTATCTACTTTTTTTAAGGTAGCAAAATACAGCAGAACAAGACAGAACAAACCCTTGCGACCTCAGTGCAGTGAAATTACCACAGAACCTCACAGCAGGTCACCAGGACACGAGCAATGGGCACAATAGTACAGCCCATTCTGTTCACATTAGCTATTCTTTCAATCAGGTAGAGGAAAATGGAAGGAAATATAGAATTTATAAAAACAGAATATTGAATAAAGCAGTACCATTAATCAAAACTGAGCAAAACAGTGATAAAAAATATTTGCCTTCAAAGAGATGGTAGAAGGAAATCCCCCTTATTTGCCACACTGCATAAATTCATCCTCCCAAGAGATACTCAGACTGCCCGTGCCGACTTACTAACGGGGGTGAGGGGAATCGATGTCTGATCCTTAGCCCATCATTTTCATTTTAGCAAACAATAAAACTCCAGGTCCCAGCCTGAAAAAGCTAGTTTTCATCCATATTTTAATCTTTCAATACCTTTCCTCTATTGTGAAGTTTGAAGAAGTCACTTCAAAAAGGAAGTTTGTTGGTTTTTGTACCAGGGACTGAACTCACATCCTTGCGCTTACCAGGCAAGCGCTTGAGCCACTGAGCTAACTCCCCAGAAAGTCCTTTTTGCTGTGTATCGTTACCAACTCTCTCTTTTGGAGAAAGGATTCTGCTCAGTCTTGAACTTTGAATGCATTCCAACATCCCCTCAAAAAAAAAAAAAAAAGAATGACTCCATTACAGCTGGCATTAGGGAGAAGCTGAAAACATCTTCAGCCAGAAGTTATATCAGGAAGCATTTTATCCAATCTTTTTATTATTCAGCAAAGTTTTTAAATTTTTACTTCTTTCTATGGTGGAGTTTCTCACTTTGCAAGGCCACCTTTGCTTGTGCTAAAGAGAATACAAGGTTCTGATCCCTCTTCTCTAAGACGATCTCACTGACCCAGCTGCAATACAAAGATAAAGTCAACTATCAGCAATAAACGAAAACAAAATTAGTCAATGGCCTATTTACACATATTCTGTGATCTGTAAACTGCAGTCTGCATCTATCGATTCCACTTTTCTGTCACAAGAATGCTGTGCTCAATTCTTCAATATTGTAAGGGGTCCAATACATGCAAACACACACATTATCGTTCTGTAAATTATGTAATCAGGAAATTATAGGCTATCATGTTACATATAGTATGTAACTTCCTGTTCTATAGTTAGTGATTGGTTTCATTGAGTTGCTGATTTTGCCATGTTGATGGAATTCTGGCTATTGCAAGCTTAAAAGGACGGAAATCTTCCTCAGCTCTGGGTAATCAGAAACCTCAGTATTTAGCAATTACTTTTCCTTAAAAGTTTTAAATGCTTGTAATATACATAAACATATGAGGAAAATATAAAAATGAGGATATGCCCACTACTAAACTAAATAATCAGGTTAACTGTGTTCTGCATTTTGAGATTTTAACTAAGATATTGTCTTGATTATTTCTATGTATATCTATATACATTTACTACATATATATCTATCTCTAAACAATACATAAATAGTATAACTCTGTTTTTAGCTTCTGGAATTTGTTTTCCATACTTAATATTATATTTATGTGATTTTTCCCTGTTAATAGATATAGCTTTAATTAATCCATTTTTACTGCTATAGAGCAACCAGGACATATATTGCCATTTAAATAGCTATTCTATTGGTGGAACACTTTTTATTAGCCAGAGTTTTAATTCTGATTGCCAGATAATTCCCTCTACATCTCATGGCGAGTAATCCAATAGCCATTCACAGAACACAGGAGTTCTCTGCCCTGATATTTTTGGCAAGATTACTTTCACTGTTTTTCATCTCTTCTTGTGGCTGAATAATATTGCATTGTATGGATGTTAAATTTTGTTTATACATTCAGAAGTTGATAGATACTTGAATTATTTCAAGATTTTGGTTATTATGAATAATGCTCCCATAAATATTAATTTATAAAGTTTTAATGAACAGTTGTCACAACACTTGTGAATATAACTTGGAATAGAGTTGCTAGTTTGTATGGTAACTTTATGCTTTCAGGGGATCACCATACTTTCCAAACACCTGCCCAATTGTAAAATCTGAATTCCTAATAGCAATGTATAAAGGACTGAATTTCTCTGCATCCTTAGTAACACTTGTTTATTATCAGTCTTTGATTACAGATATTTAAATTGGTGGTAAATGGTACATCATTGTGATTTTGATTTACATTTCCCTAATAACTAATAATATGGAGTATCATTTTATGTGCTTATTAGAAATTATGTATCTTTCTTGAATAAATTTCTATTCAGGCCCATTGTCCATTTTCAACTGGTTTGTCTCTAATATTGAGTTATAAAAGTTATTTTTATATCTTACCTATACTTTTGAAGGTGAGTAGGACAAAACTGGAAAACATTCATAGGAAGAAAAGTGTCATGAAATTATATGCAAACTTCAAGAGCAGGTTCTGTTGTTTGATTCAAGAGGAGAATACAGCTCAGGGGAAAACATACTAACTGTATTCTAGATAGGTCTTTTGTGATTATAGTAAAGACTATACAGACTATACAGCAGGTACAGAGATGCTTTGTTCCTTGCAGTTTAATAAAGCAGCATTAAAAACTTTTCTTAAGATTAAAAAGACACAGAAAAGAAAAACAAAAAAGCAATACAGACAAATGAACAGCAAGAAACCAAATACAATAACAGTAGAGTTTTACAAAACAAGATGATAGGAATTTGACAATGGTTGTAATATTATATTGTATATTGTTACAAGAGAGTTGCTTAGATTAATAGATATAGACATGTAAAATTGATCTAAACATGAGTATTAAATGTGCTTTTCCAATAGCTAATATAATTAGTAGTATAGTAAGTTTAGCTATCATATATATATATATATATATATATATATATATATATAAATTTATGTCATTTTCCTTTTCTCTTCCTTCTTTCCTCCTTTCACTTACTCTAATTACTTTTCTTTTTTGAAAAGTTTCTTATCCTTACACAGTATTCATTGTAGATTTTGGAACATACATAATTTTTCAGTTTCTTACACTAGGAAGACAATACAGTATTTACACATATGAGTTTCATTTATTTCACTTATGAGTATGGTCTTAAGTTGCATACATTTCCTTATCAAAGTCTTGATGTAATCTTTCTTTATAGCTGAGTAGTACTCCATTGTATAAGAATGCCACATCTTTTTTATCCATTCCTTGATTGATGGACACTTGGGCCATTTCCAAGACTTGGCTATTACAAATTGTGCTGCTATAAACATGAGTACACATGTATCACTATTGTACGATGCTTTCAGTTCTTTTGGGAAAATGCCCAGAAGGGGGATAGCTAGGTCAAATGGAATCTCTAATCCTAGAATTTTGAGGAATCTCCACACTGATTTCCACAGTGGTTACACCAGTCTACACTCCCAGCAACAGTGCAGAATGGTTCTTTTTTCCCCATATCCACTCCAGTATTTGTTGTTGGTTGATTTCTTGATTTTGGCCATTCTTTCTGGCATGAGATGGAATCTCAGGATTGTTTTAATTTGCATTTTCCAAATGACCACTGATGTTGAACATTTTTTCAGGTATCTATTTGCCATTTGTATTTCTTTATCTGAAGAGTGTGTGTTCATCTCAGATGCTCATTTCTGGATTGGGTCCTTCAATTTGTGGGACCATATTTTTTTAATTCTTTACAATTTCTAGATAGAAGTCCTTTCTCTGAAGGATAATTGACTAAGATTTTTTTCCCAATTTGTATGTTTTCTTTTCACTCTGTTGGATATTTTCTTTGACTTGCAAAACATTTTTAATAAGATGATATCCCAATTGTTGACTGTGGGAAGTGTTTCCCATGCAATTTGATTTTTGTTCATGAAATCTCTGCTACTCCTATGTCATCAAGATTTCTAACTACTTTCTCTTACAGTAGATTTAGTGTTTATATTTTAATATTTAGATCTTTGACCCACTTTGACTTTAGTTTAGTGCACAGTGATAGACATGGATCTAGTTTTAGCTTTCAGCATATGGAGAGCTAGTTTTTCCAGCACCACTTATGAAAGAGGCTATCTCTTTCTTCCAGTGTACATGTTTGGGCCCTTTGTCAAAGACGAAGCAGCTGAGTGTGTCTGTAGCTGTGGCTGTAGCTTCTGGTCTACTCTATTGATCTTTGGTCTGTTTTTATTCCAATACCATGCTTATTTTATCACAGTAGCTTTGTAATATAATTTCAAGTCAGAAATTGTGATGCTTCCTGCCTTAGCTTTGTTGCCCAGAATTGACTTTGTTATTCTAGGTCTCTTCTGGTTCCAGATAAATTTTGGGGATGATGTCTCTAGATGTGTGGGGTATGCAAATGGTATTTTCATTGGAATTGCATTGAATCTGTATAACAATTTTGGGAGAATGGCCATTTTCACAATGTTTGTACTTCCTATGGGTGAACAGGGAATATCTTTACATTTTCTGAAATCCTCTTCAATTTCCTTTTTCAGCATAATGTAGTTTGCACTGCATAGAAATTTTACTTCCTTTGTTAGATTGATTCCTAAGTGTTTCATTTTTTGATGCTACTTTGAACTGTGTAGTTTCCCTTATTTGTCTCTCAGTGGGTTTGTAGTTTGTGTATAGGAATGCTATTGATTTTTGGGTGTTGACCTTGTTTCCAGCTACATTACTGAATTTGGTTATTATATATAGGAGAGTTTCACTGGAGTTTTGGGAATATTCTATGTAGAGTGACATATCATCTTCAAATAATGATAATTTAACTTTTTCCTTTCCTATCCTTATTCCTTTTATTTCTTTGTCTTGTCTAATTGCTCTGGCTAATGTTTCCAGCACTATATTAAATAGGAGTGGTGATAATGGACATCCTTGTCTTGTTCTTGAGTTTAGACAAAAAGTTTTCAGTTTTTGTCCATTTAGTAAGATTTTGGATGTTGGTTTGTCATACATGGATTTTATCAGATTGAGGTAGAGACCATCTATTCTGATTTTCTGTAGGGTTTTTATCATGAATGACTGTTGGATTTTGTTGAAAACTTTTTCTGCATCCATTTAGATGACCATGTGGTTCTTGTCCTTGGCTCTATTGATATGGTATATTACATTTATTGATTTGTGTATGTTGAACAATCCCTGCATTCCTGGACTGAATCCCACTTGATCATAGTGTATAATCTTCCTGATATCTTTTTGTATTCTATTTGCCAGCATTTTATTGAGGATTTTTGCATCTATGTTCATTAGAGAGCTTAGTCTGTGATTTTCTTTTTTGCTTGGGTCTTTTTATGTTTTTTTTTTTATATCAGAATAATACTCGCTTCCAGGAATGAGATAGGAAAATGTGCTTCCCTTTAAATTTCATTGAAGATTTTGAGGAGTGTTGGCATTAATTCATTGAATTTCTTTCAGAATTCTGCAGTGAATCAATTCATTAGGACCTGGACTTTTCTTGGTTGGTAACGTTCTAAATTTATTTTTAATTTCATTCACTGAAATTGGGTTATTCAACAGTTTTACATCTTCTTGATTCAGCTTTGGTAATTCATATGTTTCTAGGAGTCTGCCCATTTCTTCCATGTTACTGAACCTATGAGAGTAAAGGTTTTTGAAGTAGGTATTGGTGATCTTCTGTATTTCTGCAGGGTACATAGTGACTTCACCCTTTTCATTTCTTATTGCAAGGATCTGAGCTTTTTCTTTTCTCTTTTTGATAAGACAGGCTAGAGTTTTATCAATTTTATTTATTCTTTCAAGGAACCAACTCTTTGCTTCTTTAATTCTTTGTATTGTTTTCTTAGTTTCAATTGCATTAATTTCTGCTCTGATCTTTACTTTGGGATTGACTTGGTCTTCTTTTTCTAGAAGTTTGAGGTGCAGCATTAAGTTGTTTATGTGTGTTTTTTCAATTTACCTTGTGTGGTAATTTACAGGTATAAATTTCCCTCTGAGGACTGCTTTCATTTTGTCCCATAAAGTCCGATAATTTGTAATTGAATTTTCATTCCATTGTAGATATTGTTTAACTTCTTCTGTAATCCACTGGTTGTTTAGGAGAATGTTATTTAGTTTCCATGTGTTTACAGGGTTCTTGTGGTGGTTTTTGTCATTAATTTCCAATTTTGTTGTGCTATGGTCAGATAATATGCATGGAATTATTTCAATTTCTTTGCACTTACTTAAACATGTTCTGCAAGTTAGTACATGATCTATTTTAGAGAATAGATCCATGTGCACCTGAGAATGTGTATTCTGATATGGTTGGGTAGAATACTCTGTACACATTTAGTTTTTCACAAGTTTGTTTTAGTTCTGTTATTTCTTTGCTGATTTTTTGTTTGGTTGATCAGTCTCTTTGTGATAATAGGGTGTTAAGAACCCTCATTATAACTGCATCATTATGTAGTTTTTCATATCTATTAAGATTTGTCTTACATAGTTGGGTGCTCCCATATTTGGTGCATATATCTTTATGATTGCAATCTCTTCCTCTTGAATTTGTCCCCTAACAAGTATGTAATGACCTCCTTTATCTCTTTTGATCATTCTTGGCTTGAAGTTCACATTGTCTACAAACAAAATAGCTACTCCCTGCTTTTTTCTTCTTGTTGCATAGAGTATTGTCTTCCATCTTTTGACTTTTAGTCTATGAATTTTCTTTTGAGTTAAATGTGTTTCTTGTACACAGCATATTGTTGGATTTTGTTTATTAATCCAATCTGACAGTTTGTTTCTTTTTATTGATGAGTTGAGACCATTAACATTGATGGGTACAACTGATAAGTACAGAATTATCAGTCTTCTGTTGTTGGTTTTCTACTTTTTCTGTTTAATGTTTGCACTGCTTACTGGTTTCTTTTTGTTGTTGTTTTGGGGATTGCAGTTATCTCTGTCTCTTTGTAGAGTGGCTTTCCATACTCTTTGTAGTGTTGGTTTGGTGGTCATGAATTTCTTCATTTGTTCTTTGTCATGAAAGTATCTTACTTCTCCATCTATTTTCCAAGATAGCTTTTCAGGGCACATCAATCTGGGTTGAAAGCTGTTTTCTTTCAGGACCTAGAATACTTCACTCCAATCTCTTCTTGACTTGAAGGTTTGTGTTGAAAAGTCTGCCATGATTCTGATAGGCTTTCCTTCTTAAGTGAACTGTTTCTTTTCTCTGACAGCTTTTAGTATTCTGTGCTTGTGTTGAATTTCTGATATTGTAATTATTATATGTTTGGGTGAAGATTTATTTTGGTTATGGTTAAATGGGGTTCTGTATGTCTCACTTATCTGTATATCAGATTCTCTTCCCATGTTTGGAAAATTTTATGTAATTATTTCTGCAATTATCTTCCCAGGTCATTTGTGGTGACCCCTGATTTTCACTGACATGTATCAATCTTATATTGTTTTTCTTTGTATCATCTTGCAGCTGTTGAATTATTTCTTGGTTCCTTGTTATTTTCAAGAGATCTTTTCTTTCAAGGTCATAATGTTCCACCCTTTCTTCAAGGTCTGAGAGTCTATCTTCAACTTCATTCAAGTGGATTTGCCAGGTTTCGATGGAATTATTAATTTCTTGAATATCCCTTTGCATCTGTGTCATGCATTCTAATTCTCTCTTATATTGTTCATTCAAGGTTTCCATCATTTTCCTATGTTCTTCTATTTTATTATTTAGATTTTCTTGAGATATACACAGCATTTCTTTCATAATGATTGTCATTTCATTTTTTACCTGAGAAATTATTTCTGAACTTATTTCCTCTATAACTTCATGGAGTTGTTTCTTTACTTCATTTTCTATCATTTCAGAAAGTTCAGTTGTGCTATTTCTAGTGTCTTCCATTTCAGTGTCTCTTGGGTTTGTTCTCAGTGGGCTGGAGGACTGAGACTGCCTCTTGCTCTTTTGTTTTGTCATTTTCCTCTGGCATCCATGTGGCTGGTCAGGCACCCTCCTGCTGGATTGCAATATAATGCTGCACTGGGCAGAGTTTCAATCCTCAATATCCGGTGGCTAGCCAGGGTGCACCCCTGTCCTATTTTGCCATATCCTTATGCTCTGTGGCCTGTGAGGCTGGCCGGGTGTTCCCCCGATGTACTGTGCTGGGTTGCTCTGGGATACTGGGCTGTGCAGAGGTTGGATTCTCTTGTTGCTAGCAGAGACAGACTCCAGGAGTGTGCTGCTGGGGCCTAGAACCTGGTTGAGTGGAGTTGAGAACCTCTGCCATCCAGGTGGCCAGTAAGGACACACCTCCAGTGTGTCACCAGGGCCTAGCACCTGGCTGGGTAGAGTTCAAAACCTCTGGGCCCCACTTGGTTAGGTGGAGCACGACCCCAACTGTGGCAATGCATGGACCTTGCCTCTGGCTAGGAGGAGTTTAGCGCCTCTGGAGTGTCCAGCTAGTCAGAATGCATCCCTGGTTTATGGTGCTGGTGGGGCCTTGCTCTTGTCTGGGTACAGTTTGGAACTTCCAGGCTGCACCACTGAACTATGGAGCTGGGGATCTGTGCTCTGATGGATTCAGCTCAAATTCTGCAAGACCCATCCTCGATCTCTGCTTGGCAGATCTGGGACACTGGGCTGGCCTGGGCTTGGAACCTCTGTGACCAGTGAGGCTGGATGGTCAGTCCCCTGATGGATTGCACTGGGTCACTGGGTTGAGCAGAGTTAGGATCCTCTGTTCAGCTAGTGAAGACCTACCCTTGGGGTGTGGTGCTGTTGCCTTACACATTGCTGGTTGAAGTTTAGGACCTCTTCCAGGACCCAAGTGGCTAGTCAGAGCATAAAAACTTTTAAAACCTATTTTCAAATATTTCTTAAGATTAGTAATTTATTTTAATAAAAGCATCTTTCAGGACAGAAGATTAATTTTGTACAGGATATGACCTTCACTGTTACCCCCTTGTTCCTTCTTAAAGTCTCCTCTCCTACAGTTTCTGAGACAACATGACTTCCTGGTTCTCTTATCCTTCTGGTTCTTTCTTAATCCTCTCAGACACAACTTTTTCTGACTACTCCTTAAAGTTAAAAGCTTTAAAGTCACATTAATTTACTCATAAAATGTCTAAGGGTGATGACATTTACTAGTTCATAAAGTCCTTTGGTTTCCTTGCTCAAGCCAACCAAAAAAAATCCCAATTATTCCTTAAGTAGGGGCAGTGAGAGACTGACAATTACTTTTGGAATGGAGCTTGATGCACTACAGAAATTTTTAGGTCTGCCTGTGCTGACACTGAAGCCAGAGGTGTTAATAGGAGAACCTCACATGTGCTCTCTGGTGTTTGGAAAAGATAGAAACCTATACTTGAATTTTCCCTTAAGAATTCTCTGTTTGAATTTGCTCACAATGGCAAGGCAAAAAACTAATCTTTATTTCCAAGGGACCATATTTTCTAAAGCCTGATAATCCCTTCTGAGTGTAGCTAGACTCTAGCACTAGATCAGGATTCTATGGGAAATTGTGTGGACAAAAGCCAAGAAAGAACACTGTCAGAAATAAGTAGTGCTGGAAAACCTGGCTTTCCACATGCCAAAGGCTAAAACTAGACCCATGACTATCACCATGCACTAAACTAAAGTCAAAGTGGATTAACGATCTAAATATTAAAACAGAAACACTAAATCTGTTGGAAGACATAGTTGGTAGAAACCTTGAAAACTTAGAGTAGGCAGAGAATTCATAAACAAAGATCAAACTGCAAAGGAAATACTTCCCAGAATCAATAACTGGGATCTTGTGTTATTAAAAAGTTTTTCCATGTCAAAAGAAATCTCCAACAGAGTAAAAAGAAAACCCACAAATTGGGAAAAAATCTTAGTCAACTGTCCCTCAGACAAAGGACTTCTATCTAGAACATATAAAGAATTTTTTTAAAAATCAGGCCTCCAAAATTCAAAGACCCAATCCAAAATGGGCATCTGAAATGAATATATGCTTCTCAAATGAAGAAATGGCAAATAAATATATGAAAAAATGTTCAACATCATTGGTCATTCGAGAAATACAAATTAAAACAACCCTGAGATTCCTTCTCACTTCAGAAAGAATGGCCAGGATCAAGAAAACAACCAATAACAAATGCTGGAGAGGCTACAGGAACTCTTCTGTACTGTTGGTGGGAGTGTAGACTGGTGCAACACTGTGGAAGCTAGTCTGGAGATTCCTCAAAAAACTGAGATTGGAAGTCCCATTGATACAACTATCCCACTTCTGGGCATATTCCCAGAACTGAAAATATCATATCACAGTGATATATGTGCACCCAAGTTTATAGCAGCACAATTTGTAATAGTCAAATCTTGGAAACAACCCAAATGCCCTTCAACTGAGGAATGGATGAAAAAAATGTATTTTTAAACAATGGAGTACTACTCAGCTAGAAAGAAGGGTCACATTGAGGCTTTTATAGGTAAATGGATGCTACTTGAAACCAAATGCACATGTGTAAATACCATATGGTCTCCCTAGTGTAAGAAACTGGAAGAGTAAATAAGATCCTAAATCTTCAGTAAATATTATGAAAAGGTAAGAAACTTCTCAAAGGGGAAAAATAACTCTGAGAGGGAAAAGGAGAAAAGAAGAAAGGGAAAAGAAAAAAATATTAATTTGTATATATATACTTAATATAAGATGATTGTACTACTAATTCTATTGATTCTTGGAACAAAACGGTTAACACTGGCAAGATTAGGTCAATTTTGCATGTCTATATCTGGTAATCTGAGTAACTATTTTGAAGATAACTATGCAAAATAACAACCTCTGGTAAGTTCTTACTACCTTGTTTTGAAAGCCTATATTGTTATTGTTTTGGGGTTTTGTTATTGCTTTTTATTTGCCTCTTTTGTTGCTTATTTCTCTTGTATTTTATTTTGTTTTTCCCCTCTTTAAAAAAAGGGGGAGCTGGGGATTTAGCTCAGTGGCTCAACCACTTGCCTGATAAACGTGAGGTTGTGAATTTGATCCCCAGTACCAAAACAAACAAACAAAAAAAAACCCACCCTATTTTTTTTTAAAAAAAGATCATTTTCAGAGTGCACTTTGTTCTTATCAGGGAATGGTATAAGGAAGACTTCTTCATTAAAGGGACAAAAAATGAGAGGGATCCCTGAACAAAGAACAAAAACACATCATAAGAAAAGACGATATTTCAGTATCTACCTCAGAAAGGTTATTGAAAGCCAGATTATACCCATACCGGTCAGTTAACTTTATCATTATCCCTTTCAGACTGCCCTCTACTACTCTCAATGGAGAGGAGTCAGAAGCAGCAAAGCAAATAGTAAGATAGTGAAGTAAGGACAATGAAAGAACAGATCAAGTCATTTTTCTTCTGTGGAATCTGTGAGATCTTCAGGCAGTTTGCAGTGGAGGTTGGGGACCAGAAGAGAAAATTCAAATTAGATAAGATATAAAAGTTTTGATTTTGAATGACTGAAATTTTTAATGTCTGCAAATCAAACTGCAGTGAATATCTGATAGTAACTGAAACTCAATGGGTTCCATATATAACACAATATGGATAGCAATGTTTTACAGGAAAATCATAGTAAAGGACTAGCGGTCAAGGGGTCAATGTTTTATACATGCTGATGTATTGACTTTTCCATCGTTATAATGAAGTATCTGAGGTTGGGTACTTTATAAGGAAAACACCTTTACTTAACTAACAGTTCTGGAGGATCAAAGGCACAGTGGTAGCCTCTCAGCTCTGATGAAGATTTCATGGAGGATGGCATCTCAATGACAGACATGTGTGCAAGAAAGAGAGATCATATGGCAAGACAGAAAGCCAGAGTTAAGGAAAGAGCTAGTGATATAGGTGAATGAAATGCCTGACCTACTATGTCCGCGAGTTCGTGTTCTCTAAAATCGAAGAATGAATTTTAGGAACAACAGAGGTGAAGAGTAGAATATATTTAATGAGAGAAAGCTTCTGTCTGAAGAGAGACAGAAGGGGATCCTGAGCATGTTGCCCCAGACTGTGTTTTCCAGGGACTTTTTCTAGAGGAAAATCATGAGATTAGATGGCTCAAAGGTGGGGAAATGGGAATTTGCAAAATAGGCATAAGATGATCCAGACTTAATCCCTAAGGATTATATTTAAGGGTGTGCTTGCATTTGTCTTAAGATCTGATCCACAGCAAGAAGTGAGTTTCTTCTGTTCTGAGATCTGGCCTGCAGCAAGAGGTGCATGTATCTCCTCCAAGGTCATCAGATATCTGGTTCTCTGTGCCAGCTTCTTTGAGGGCCTAGCCCTGTCTAACTGCCTATAATATTTCTAACTGGCTCAGCTGCCTGTAACACTAGGCTTACTGATTTTATTAAAAAAAAACTTTCTCCTTAATAGAAGTTCCTTTATTCCTGCTAAGAATGGTGTCATTATTATCTAATGACCTCCCACAAGGCCCTATCTATTAACATTGCTACACTGAGGACCAAGCATCCAACACATGAAGTCTTGGAGGACACACTAAAAAGCATATCTAAACCATACCAGTTAGTCAAGGAAGGTTTCTCAGAGAAGGTAAAACAAAATAAGTGAAAAAGTAAGCCACAAAACTATCGTTAACCCTTAACTCATTCATACACATTCTCCTTGGATGATCTCATCCATTCCATGGTTTCAATTTCCCCTGATTACTGTCAATCATGTATATCTACCCTAAATTTACTCCTGATCTTCACACTTACATATTTAACACCTACATATCCCTTCCTCAATGATCTCGATCAAGTCAAATTTAACTAAACTTCATTTTCTTCCAAATCTCTTCTGTTCCCAATGTTTACCCTCACCCAGTAGCATAGGCTGGAACTATCTCCACATCTATCTAATAACCAAATCCTGTTGTACTCATCACCTAAACAGATCGTGAATTTCTTCCTACTATTACTACTTTAAGTATTTACCAGTCCAATTATTTAAATACAAAATAACCAAAAATTGCATATTTTCATTAATTTTACAGGATAATATAAAAGGAAATATGAAAATGTTATCAAATTTATTCAATAATTTTTCTATATATGGAATATTTTAAAACATTCAATACATAACCCAATGTTACAATTCGACAATGGTATCTAGTCTGTTTCTGAATTCTTTTTGCATTATTGTCTGTCTTTAAACAACACATTTTACAGTGTCATGTTGGCCTGTTCTTTTTTTTCTATGGGTGGTATAATTTAAAAAAAATGTCTACCCACTAAATGAAATGGTGTAGACATTGATGATGGACATCCTGGTTGGTGTTTCATTATCTTGTATTTTTCAGTTATTGGTCTATTATACCTCATTTAAATTATAAATGACTTTTTGAACACCTTTATTTTGAGTAAATAGTTCTGTTTAATATTGTTTGTCCAAAAGATGCATAATTTTTTTTGTTTTGTTTTTGTCTTTTTGAGACAGGTTCTCTATGCAGTTTAGGCTGGCCTTGAGCTCACTTTGTAGCCCAGGCTGGTCTCGAACTCACAACAATCCTCCCGCCTCAGCTTCCTGAGTGGTGGGATTACAGGTGTGAGCCACCATACCCAGCTAATGCATAAATATTTTATAATGTTTTTCCTCCCTTTTTGATTACAGAATAGCCTGATAGTTATTGGTCAACTCTGTCAATACCACCCATAGAATTATTACAATTGTTGACCAAAATATTCCAAAATTATTCAAATTTTTGTTTTATTCCTTCTTTCAACTTCTATCATTTCTATATTATGAATAATTGACAATAAGAAGACATCTTTTTTGTCTTTCTATTTCTAACACAGACCTTTCCTCTCTGATATGCTAAATGTTTCTCCCTGTTTCAGTTTTTTTCTCTTGCAAATATTTTGGCACTTCCTATTCACTATCAACATCACAAACATGTCTGTTTTGTATTGTAAAAGAATATCACTGAGTTCTGGAGAAGTATAAAAAATATACCTAAAGTACTTATGCTAAGAGTTTTATAGATTGTTCCACACAATTATAGGTTATTTTTCACAAGTGAAATAAGCACAAATTAATAAAAGAAAATAACCAGAACTTACTATTAGTTTTCAACAGAAACAAGCATCAAAGGCAAATAAAATGTCCTTTAAAATGTAAAAAAAACCTATATAAAACAAATGAACATATGTATGTATCTATTGCAAACAAGAATCAACTGGTTGAAATGACACCTCCTTGAGTAATGCTCAGGATGGTCAATACATAAGCAAGGGTGCTGCCCTAGTAAACTGTTAACTGGTTAACTCAGGATATATTTATTTTTTCACTTAGACTACAGTAACCTCCCAACTAATCACCCTACTTCTGATCTATTTCCCACACTGTTTGCAAAGTAATATTCCTTAAATCTAAATTGGATCATGAAGAAACTCAATGGTTCTCAGTGGCTCTCAGAATTTAATATTTTACAAGGCTTAGAAGGGATTTTGTGAAATGTTTCCTGTCTTCTCTTCTGCTGCTCTTTACTCTTGCCAGTTTTGCCCTCAATTAAACTAAATGATTTTCATTTCCATCCAAATACCTCTCATGCATGTTTCATTCTCCTTTTATCTTTTCTAGGCTAATCTTTATTCTTCAGTTCAGACATGACCGCCTTTCCTGTACATTTCCAGAGTGGGTGCCTTTTCTCTTGGTTTCTCTTAGTCTATAGCACCCATTTCTGACGTGGCACTCACTATGTGGTATTTCCCATTATCTTTTCAAATGGTTGTCTCTAACACTGAAGTGTGAGCTGCTTGAGGATCTCTAGGTTATTAAGCTCTATTTCCACAAGACTTGCCATATGAAATAGATTCACCTTCAAATTCCAAAATGCTCCTCTGCATATACTCTTTTATTTCCACATCACTCACCTTACCCTTTGAATTTCTTATCACTGTCACAAAGATTTGATTTAATCTAATCCTAAAAGGTTACAAGCCTCCAAAACAGCTACTTGCATTGTTTCTTTGAGGTCTGGTTCTCAGCCAAGCACAAGGGGTGATTTCTGCAATCACTTTTAGACGTCACCCTCAAAAAAAGAGATCTTACTGGCATCTAGTAGGTAGAGATCAAAGATGTTTATATAGTGCACAGGATATTTCCTGACCCCCCCAAAAAAAGTATTCAGCCCAGAACAACAATAGTACTGAGGAAAAAAATACAAAAACCTACCTTAGGGAAAGGAAAGCCCTGTAGCCTCTGTGTATTTGTGGGTCTTATTTTTTTATGCTGAGTTACAAAAGTGCCTGTGAAATTCAGTCTTGTCTTCTGGACACTAAGATAATGATGATGAGGAAAAATGAGTCATAAAGATAAAGTTCTTGTGGGCTAGTGTTTTGCTCAGGCTTGCTGGATGAGTAAAACCCATTTGAATGTATGCTTAAAGTCCTTATTTGGGAATATACTCACTTACAGAGAGATGAACCATTTTATGGCCCAAAGGCTTTAACTAGACTCAGAGAACTCTACAAAGCCACTATTTTTCCTCAAGCTAAGTACACTAAACAAACTTCTATATAAGTGCAAAAGGAACGGTAAATGATCATTCCTTGAAATATTTGTTATCCAAATACTGTGCAAAGTGTTCTGTGTGTATTACCTGCTTTAATTCCATAATAATACTATAAATTAGGCTGCATTGTTATCTCCATTTTACAGATGAGGAAACTGTGGCTCAGAGAAGATTGAAACACATTAGTGGTAAATTTAATTTAAGCCTTAGTGCTTAAATTTAATATCCATTGCACATGCTAGGATGATTCAGTGCTCAAGGCATATCAAAATTATTTTTTCAAAACAAAAGATGTTTCACACTTTCAAAATTTGCGTCAGACTTAAAAATAGAAAGCAGGGCCTACTGGTTTAGATCAGCATCTATTTATCATGTTTGATGCCCTAGGAGGGGAGAGCTTCCATGATCAAATCAGTTAACCTTTCAATTTTTAATGATTGAATAGGACCCATTTTTTTCTTTTATATATTTCTATTTGAGGACACTTTAGTCAAATAATATCATACCTGGCCTGGGAATCAAAAGATATGAGATGATTGAATTAATAATATGTACTTTCAAAATTACTGTAGCAATTATCTCACTATTCTTTGGTCTCTTCTCTACAAAATGATGAGATTTGATTATGATAATCATAGGCACTGATAGATGTGATATATTCTCCATAGGCATTTCTAATGTACAACTTTAAGATCCCTTTTCAAGTCAAAATTTACTTCCTAACTAAAAGGTCCCTGGGATTAAAGCTTTTTTCCTCTCTTTCCAAGTGTGCTGTCCTCTACCCCATACTCTTAGAGTTCTCAAAACTCTCTCATATTCATTCTTGGAAGTGGAATACTCCAGAAGACAGTCCAGTGCTTCTTTTTTATGTAGCCTGTTGTAGTACTTCTAAACTATGTTTCCCTCACTGTGAGCCAGAATCTAAAGGGAATAGGAACTGTGGGACTTTTCTGTTGTTATTGAGAACACCATCAAGGACTGTTCTAACACTATGTGGTTATTGTAATAAAGTGTTCATGTCTTATAATGCCTCAATTAACCAAAGAAAGATTTATGGTGATGCTGTAATTTACATTCTTAATATTTCACAATGCAACCTATATTACATTTTTAATTGTCCTTATATCTATTTTAATATTTCAAACTTCATCTTAAAAGATAGTCTTGAGATTATGTTCTCAAAAAATAGGGATTGTATTCTCTACCTACCTCACTATTGTAGTTCAGTTCTTTATAATGCAGCTCAAATTTTCTATGTACTTAAGAGGAGAAGCTATTTGCAAATCTCATTATTTGGATTTGACCCTATTTCTTTCTCTTACAATTCTTTCTATGATTCTTCTTGCACTCCTATTTGACAACTTTAATGCTTTTCTTTTTGTGTAACCAAAAGTATGGGAGAATAAAGCTTGACAAAAATAAACTGTAATCAGATGTGTAAGCAGTTACCAGAAAGTTTCAGCAAATTGTTGAGTCCTGGCACTTCCTTTGAGCCAACAGACAAGGTTATCAATAGTCTACAATGCCCAGATTCTCTCTACTTGAAGCTCAGTAAACTAACCTCTCACCTCACCATGAACTGAAAAGATGCAATAGGATTTCCAACAGAAAAATATTTGGATAGTAGTGTTAAAATAAAAATGAAAATAAAAAAGTTAAAAATAAAACGATTGGGTTCACATTGCTCTAAGTCCTATAATTGATCTAAGGTAAATTTGTGACACTGATATAACTTTCTTTAAGTTTTCAGAAAAGCAAACTCACAAGCAGGATCTTTTTAAAATGAAATGGGGGCCTTTAATGGTACAAGAACAAGAAAGGACAAGCAAGAATAATTATGTACAAATTCCTTCCATGTCTTGATCTTGCTAACTATCTAGAAGAGAAAACTTGTAGAAAATTTGTTTTAGTTGCTATGAAGTAGTACGGCAGATAATCATATAGGAGCCTGACCCCTATATCCACAGAAGAAAGACTGCATTAGCAACAATAAGCTAGCCAAGAGTGCCTTGTATAGATTTGTCTGTGTAGATTGCTTCTCTTTGGAGTCTATTTTACCAGCCTAATAAATAAATATCAACACAAAAAGGCTGATTATTTGGGGTCAGCATAACACTGTGTAGTGAAAAAGTAAAGCTATTCTACACATACGTAAGAGAAACATTTATTTAGAGGATACACAAAAATCAAATGTCAGTGAAATTTTTGCTCTTCAAATTCTGAGGGAAAAGAAAATGACTTTGGTATCTACCAAATAAGCTCCAGTCCCAAAGACTTAAGTTATTACTGCAAATGAGAATAGATTCATCCCTGTGGAAACACATTTTTGTTCATTGCAGTCAATCTGGGATTAATCTTTTAAGGGCTGCTGGAGAACTGTTCTTAACTTCTCTTTCTGGGCTGCCTTAGGCTCTAGGGGTTTTCACATATTCCAACAACTCCAGGGCCACCAGCTGTTTATATTTTACTTATTTGACTATGCTTCTCACATTTGTTACTCAGTGTGAGAACTAGAAAAGGCAGCCCCTCCCAGAGAACACACAAGCCCAACCCAGATCATCAGGACTTCATGTGACTGCCCAGTGTGTCAATTATGACAAGCTACAAAGGGCTGAACTATGAAAACACACCAGCTCTGGTTCCAACTCTGCTGTGCTTTTCTGCATTTACTTCTGTTTTGTCCTCACTACCACAGATAGGAGCAGGTATAAAGATACCAAAGCCCAAGAATTCAAGCAGGTACTGCCTTGAATTGTGGTTTTAAAAGAATTATATAATTTAGACATGTGCAGCTAAAAATTATGTTTATTCAAAATGCTAAACGTGGTCATTTTTGTTAAATGAGATTACTGAAAACTTTTTATTTTCCTCTTTGTACTTTTCAAATTTTCTGTCATGATATGAATTGCTTGCATAGTTTTTTCAACTTCTCTTAGGAAAAGTAATCTTCCAAATGAGTCCCTTTTTTTCTGAGTGCTCTATATCTAAGCACTGTATAAAACTTCCACAAAGATATAAATACCAAAATACTAAGATTTCCATTTCCAGCATTATTGTTCTTTAAAAACCACAAAGATAAAGGCAAAGAATGAAGACATAAAGTCTTTATGGAGGACTTCAGCAGGAAAATAATTCATCCCAGGTGTTTGAGATGATAAAAATTTGTAAAAAGCACTATTTGCAGGATGTGGTCATGGTTAGAGCAACATATAAGGTATAATGAGGTTTGAGGGGGAAACTGTTATCGCCCCAAGAGTCAAAAATGTCAAGGGAAGAAATCAAGTAGCTAGAGCATAGTGAGTGTCAGAATTGTGGAGAAATAGTGGCCCAGAATGGGCTCTTGTGTAGGAATGTAGCTACTGCCAGGAAGGCAGTGCCACAACAAGCTGGGAGTTGAAAAAGAGATATCCTAACCATTTTCTCTTCCCACTATGTGATTTGTTATTATTTCTATTCCATTACCAACTATAAGCTAACTGGAAAGGGAACCAAGAATTTGCAGGCCATAGCACAAACTTCCTAGAACATAGAGAGAAACTTGGAAAAGTAAAATATGGTTGGAAACAGAGGATAAAGAATATCCAGCACAACATTTAACTTTTATTTAAAAAAATTATTGAGTTGTGATTTACATACAAAAATCTATGTACTCAATGCATATAACCTGATGAGTTTGGCGATAAGTCCATCACCATAATCTATGACACAAACATATACAGAAACTTCTGAAGAACTGAATACTTGGAGGTTCCTAGATGGTGAAATATCCAGACAAGTCACAAACACTCCATGTCCTTTCTTTCACACCTCACTCTATTGATCTCTTCCTTTGTCTGTTCATCCATATTTTTTGTAATATGCTTTAAAATGAATTAGTAAATTTAAGAGTTTCCAGACTTTTGTGAGCCACTTTATTAAATTAATCAAACCAAATTAAGGGGCTTTCAGGACTGTGTTTCCTTGCTTGTTTGATGATTTTTCTGTGCTGGAGATTGAATCCAAGGGTTCATGCATGCTAAGGAAGTGCTCTACTACTGAGTTATACAACATTCCAGAGAGGGAGTTTGCAGAATCCTGATTTATAGCTGGTCAGCCAGAAGCAGAGGCAAAATAACCTAAGTTGACACTGGCATCTAAAATGGGGGCAGTTTTGAGAACTGTGCTCTCAACCTGTGAGATTAGAGAACACCCAGCTGATGTGTGCTAATATAATATTGTTTGTTTGGTGGATGGAGGAAACTCTCCAACATATATCAGAAGTGTATTTAGTGAAAGTCTAGTGTAAACTGAGGTTGTGTTTGGTTTTTCTATTCATTTGGGGTCATGATTTGCTAGAATGGTTCTGGCTTATAGATACAGGTACTGTGGGAAAAATGATGAGACAGATAGGAAAAGGAAACTTTGCTCCACAGATGGCCTTCTAGACAATCACAGTATGAAACTGAAGCTGCTCTACATTCAGTTACTAAAGTTAGAGATTATGGACGGAATTTAGAAATGGTGGCAGACCCAACTACTAAGTAGCTGACTTACTAGATATACAAGGACACATGAAATAATAGGAAGCATGTTAAATACATAATCTCTTGATTATTGCTATCTGAAATAGCTAAAGTGAAAGTAAAACAGTATTCTGAGTTGAGATTTCAGTCTGGAACAAGCTCATATGTCAGTCTTTAAACTCAAGCCATTAGACTTTCTGAGCTCAATATCGCCACCAAGGAAAAAAACTGTGCCAGTGCAACAGAAAGTAGCTCTGTAAAACCCCTGGAAACCAAAAAGGTAATTAATGTGGCAGAAGCGTAAAACTAAGAAACTTTAAAAACTAAATGGTATGGTGTGGAGGAAATATCTCATCTTGTGAATCAGTATCAACAGCTCCTTGAGGAATCTTTATTAAAATGGATTCTAGGCAAAACAAAATGGTGGAGTAGCAAAATTCAGCCTCTCCAAGACCCAAAATGCAGACATCTGGAAAACAACAACTTGGTGAAGGGAAAAGAGGAAGAAGAGGAGGAGAAGGAGCAGGAAGAAGAGCAGGAGGAGAGGAGGAGGAGGAAGAGGAGGAGGAAGAGGAGGGGGGGAAGGAGCTTACCCTGGCTCCCTGAAAATATCTGTCTGTCAAGGTAAGCCCCCAGGACCAGGAGCTCCAAGGAAAATGGCAGAGAAGTACAGTGTCATTGGCCCTAGAAGGAGCTCATGCCTGTTGTCAACTAGATAAGCAATATAATATTTTACTCTAAGGTGAGTGCTTAGAGTCCTTTCCAGATGGCAAGCAATAACTGAAAAAGAAATCCAATGCAGCATTCAGTATATCGCCAGAGAGTGTTTAATCAAGGCACCATTTGGGAAGGGGTTATTTAAAATGGAGATTTAGAACTGCAAAACTACTCTGTTTCTGGGTTTCCAGTGTTATCCTCTCACCATGACTGGGTGAGAGACAGCACTAGGAGACAGTCACAGAATGACAGTGGGCTAGACTTAGACCCTAAGAATTTTAAGCCCAAACTGGGAAGAACATAGGCCCCCAACATCCATGGTGAGAAGCAAGGCCCAGATTGTGTTGTGTTCAGGAGCAGCTGGGTGAGGAAATGATCATATTAACTACAGCAGGCTGCTTGAAACCTCTCCCTGATTCCTATATTCAGCACAGATCAGAGGTCTGACTGTTTTCCTGACCTGCCAGTGTTAGTAAAAGCATACCTTGGTTTGGACAGCTGCCACAAACTTAGCTAAATGGACACAGGGGCCACTGAAACAGTGAAACAGTGGGGCACCTCACAAACCCACAGCCCATACAGCTAGGTGGAGAAAACCATGACTTGCTGGATGTCAAAATTGTGGTTCCTAGGAAAAAATATTCATTCAAAAATACAGAGAAAAATTTCTCTTCTTTTTTGGATTCATTTTTCTTTTGCTCTTTTTTCTTTCATCTTCACTGATTTTGGAGTTTTGGGTAATTTTCCTTCTTTCATTTTCTATTTCTCTTTTTGTTTATTTTTCTTCTTAATTTTTTATTCTCCAGTATTTTTTTCTTTTTGACATTTTTCTTTTATCTTCTTTTTCGTTTTAAATATTTGGTGCTATTTTTAATTTCTATAATATATATTTTTCATACATATTGATGGCATTCATCACAAGAAATTTATACTTGTACATAATTTATCTTAATTCTTTTTCTTTTTCCCATTCCCCCACCCCTTTAACCTTTCTTTCCCTCCTCACTTACAATAGCATTGTTTCTATTTTTCCTTTCCAACATCTTTTTCTTTTCCTTTCTTTCCCTTCAGCCTTCTCCCACCCCACTCCCCACCTTGTACACTTTCTCATTTCAATATGTTCTTTCTACTTCCCAATATATATCCTCCATTTTGGTCCTTACTTATGCTTTAGGTTTCTCACATAACAGAAACAACATGTATGTCTGATCTATTTCACTTAAGATTATAGTCTCAACATGCATGCATTTTCCTACAGATGACTCAAGTTTGCCCTTCCTTATGGCAGAGTAGTATTTCAGTTCAAGTAAATACCATATTTTCTTTATCCATTCATCTGTTGATGGGCATATCAGCTGTTTCCAAGATTTAGCTATTATAAATTTTAATGCTATAAACATGATTATGTATATATCACTGTGGTATGATACTTTTAAATCTTTCAGGAAGACATCCAGAGGAGGAACACCTAGGTCAAATAGAACCTCTAGTTTTCCTGTTCCAAGATATTACTTTCCATAGCAATATCAGTGTACAGTACCAATAGCAATAGAGAAATGTTCCTTTTCCCCCCACAGCTTTACCAGAATTTGTTATTAGTTAATTTCTTGATGACATCCATTCTTTATGGAATCTCAGTGTTGTTTAAGTATGCATCACTTGAATGATCAGTGATGTTGAACATTTGTTCATATATTTATTTGCCATTTCTGCATCTACTTCTGAGAAGTGTCTATTCACTTCAGATGCCCATTTTTTATTGGACCGTTAAATATGAAGGATCTCCCAAATTCAAAGACCTGATCCAAAAACAGCATCTGAGATGAATATACACTTCTTAGATGAAGAAATGCAAACAGCAAATAAATACATGAAAAAATTTTCAATATCATTGGTCATTCAAGAGATGAAAATTAAAATAACACTGAAATTTCATCTCACTCCAGAAAGAATGGCTGTCATCAAGAAATCAACCAACAACAAATGCTGGCATGGCAATTGGGAAAAAGGAACACTTCTGTACTGTTAGTAGCAGTGCAGAACAGTGCATCAACTATGGAAATCAGTATGGAGATTCCCTAAAGAACTAGGATTAGAGGTCCCATTTGATCCAGCTATTCCTCTTCTGGGTATCTTTGCAAATGAATTAAAAAAGGATCATACCACAGTGATAAATGCGCACGTATGTTTATAGCAACAAAATTTGTCACGGCTAAATTTTGGAAATAACCCAAATGCCCATAAACCAAGGAATAACTTTCTAAAAATGTGGTCTTTTTATATCATGGAGTACTACTCAGCCAAAAAGGAGGATAAAATTGAAACAGTTATAGATAAATGGATGCAAATTGAGACCACAGTTATAAGTGAAATACATTAGACTCACATGTGTAAACACTGTATTTTCTCCTTGGTGTGAGAAGCTGAAATAGTAAATAAGGTCTAAAATTTACAATAGATATTGTGAAATGGGAAGAAATTGTTCAAAAGGAAAGAGGAATTAGAGTGGAGGAAAGGAAAGGAAGGAAGGGGAAAGAAAAAACTTACAAGACAGTTATACTACTAGTTTCTTTTAGTTCATTGCAAAGAAACGTTTGTGCTAATATCATTTGGAGATTTTTTTTGTGTTCCTATCTTGTACTCTGAGTAACTACGTTGAAAATAACAATACACAAAATATTAACTATTGTCACTCTCCTATTACTTTGTTATGAGACTTTGTTTTATTTTCTCTAATAAATAAATAAAGATTTGACTTTTTAAGGTATTTATATTTCTAGATGTTAGTCCTCTGTCTGAGAAATAGTTAATAAAAATATTTCCCATGCTTTGGGTCATCTCTTTACTCTGTTGGGGTTTTTTTTGCTTGTTTTGTTTTGTTTTTTGCTATGCAAAACATTTTTAATAAGACAACATCCCGATTGTTGGTTCTTTGTGATATTTCTTGTTCTATTAGGGTTTTGTTCATAAAGTCTTTGCCTAAACCTGGATCTTCTAGAGTTTTGCCTATTCTATCTTCCAGCAGATTGTTTTATTTTTATATTTAGATCTTTGATATATTTCAATTTTATTTTATGGTGAGAAATATGGGTCTAGGCTCATTTATCAGTATGTAGAAAGCCAGTCTTTCCAACAACATTTATTAAAGAGGTTATCTTTCTTCAAGTGAAGGTATTTGACCCATATGTCCAAGATGAGGAGCTGAGTGTGCTTGGAGTTGTTACTGCACTTTTGTTCTGTTCCATTGGACAGTAGCATGCTGCTTTTATCATGGTAGCTTTGTAGTATAACTTCAAATTGGGATGTGATGACGCTGCCTTGCCTGTGTTGCCCAGAACTGCTTTTACCATTTTGTCTCTTCTGTTTCCATATACTGTAAATCTTAAGCCTGTTTTCTCTAAGTTTATTGAGGTACACTATTGGTAGTTTTATTGGAATCACATTAAATTTGTACAACAGTTTTTGAAGTAAGGCCATTTTCACTATTTTGGCTCCATATATCCAACAAGGGTATCTTTCCATGTTGTGATATCTTTTTTTTTCTCTTTTCAGTAGTACTGTAGTTTGCAAGGTGAAGGTCTTTTACTTCCTCTGTTACATTGATTCCTGAGGTTTTCATTTTTCTGATGCTATTGTGAAAGGTTTTGCTTCCCTAATTTCTCTCTCAATGAGTTTATTTCTGTATAGGAATGCTATTGATTTTTTGTTTGTTTGTTTTAGTTTGGGGTTTGGGTTTGGATTTGGGTTGTTTATTTGTTGTACCAGGCATGGAACTAAGGACCTCATGTTTGCCAGACAGGTGCTGGGCTACTAAGCTATATCCCCAGCCCAAATGCTATTGGTCATTGAATGTTGGCTTTGTAACCTGCTATATTATTGAATTTGGTTATCAATTTTGAGAATTTTTTCATGGAGTTTTTGGAGTCTTATATATAGAATAGCATGTCATCCATAAATAATAAATAATAGTTCAATATCTTCCTTGTCTTTCCTATCCATATTCCTTTTATTTCTTTCTCTTGTCTGATTAGTCTGGATAATGTGTCCAGAACTATATCAAACAGGAGTTGTGATAGTGGGTGTCTTAGTTACTTTTTCATTATTGCTGGGACAACATACCTGACACCCAAAATTGAAGGGTAAAATTTTCATTTAGCTCACAGTTTGTAGCGTCTCAGTCCATACTCAGTTGACTGCAAGGCAGGGCACCTTGGCAGAGGGCCATTACAGAAGAGTTCCTGGTGCCCACAACATAGAAACAGCAACAAGACATCTTAAGAGTTTTTCTGCCCCTTTATTTTATCCAGACTTCTTAAGGCAGGTAGCATTCACACCCTTAATCCTACTGCCTTTGAGCCTAGTGTTGCACCACAAATTGATTCCAGTATCACACATTCTAGATCCAGTCACCTCTGAAGAAACCCCACCTACAACTGCAAGAGGCTTTTTTGGGGGGGCATCTAAACACAAGCTATAAAAGTGGGCATCCTTGTCTTGTTTCTGATTTTAGAATTAAAGCTTTTACTTTTTCACTGTTTAGTATGATGGTTTCTGGGTTCTCAAAGATGGATTTTATTAGACTGAATTAAAGAGCTTTTTTTATTTTTTTATTTTAAACAGAATAAAACAAAAGTGAACAGAACAAATCAAATCAGAACAGAACAATGCAAGCAACACAACACTTCACCACAAGACAATCAGTCATCAACAGTAGCTACCATAATGTCTCTTTTCTTCGACATAGTTGAACATACCTTCACACACAATAATATCAAACATAACAAAATACTATCTAACCATTGAAATGAATGAAAGCATTACAGGACTTCAAAACCAAATAACAGGAAATGAACAATGTGTACTATAATATCTCATTTTCCTCAAAAATTTTTTATACCATCTCACATAATAAAATCAAATAAAACACAACAGGATAGAACCAATCAAAACAGAAGAACAAAAGCATGGTAGGACTGCAAAACAAGATGACTATAAATCAGCAATGGCTACCATAATGTCTTGTTTTCTTCAAAATAGCTGTTTATACTATCATACGTAATAAAATCAAACAAAACAGAATAAAAACAATCAAACCAATGAATGAAAGCATTATAAGACTTCAAAGCAATATAATAGGAAACCATGATTACCATAAAATATCCCATTATATTCAAAATAGCTGCCCCTACAATCTGACAGCATAAAATCTAACAAAATAAGACAGAACAAAGCCAAATATTAACAAAATTGTGCAAACTATGCAAGAGTTCAAGATAAGACAATAAGAAATTGACAGTAGTTTCCACCTTTCCCTCCCATGTGTTTCCTCCCCTTTGCATTTGCATTAACTATTTTGCTTTGGGATCCCATTAACTCCTTCTGTTTCTTATGCTAGGGTTCACACATATGAGTTCGAACTGTTTCAGCCATGAAAATGATCTCCAGTGGCGTCCATTTACCTACAGGAGACTTGAGATTATTCTACTTTATAGTTGGGTAGCTTTCCACTGCATGAAAATACCATATCTTTCTTATCCATTCTGCAGTTGATGGGCAAATTACTCTTGCTATTTTTTTTTGGCCTCCTGTCACATGGAACAATTGTTTTCTCTCCTTTGATTTTCAGTCTATGAATTTCCTTTCCAGTTCTATGTGTTTCTCATATATAGTGTATTGATGGATCTTGTTTCTTGATCCACTCTCCCTGTGTTTGTTTTCATTACTGACATGAGGCCATCTACATTAATGGTTATAACCATCATACATTGGCTTGTCTATGCCCTGCTATTCTCCTGTTGTTGGCTCTCCACTTTTCCCCTTCATTCACTTGCCTGTCTTGTTTGGCGATCCTCCTCTTCTGCTGTTCCTGGAACCATGGTCATCTTGACCTCTTTCTAGAATATTCTTTACCACACTTTTTACGGTTGGTTTGGTAGTCATGAATTCCTTCAGTTGTTCTTTATTATGGAAGTATCTTAATTTTCCATCAATTTTGAAAGTTACTTTTGCTGGGTAGATCAATCTGGGTTGGAAGTTATTTTCTTTCAGGGTTTGAAACACTTTACCCCAAACTCTTCTTGACTTGATGGTTTGTGTTGACAAGTCTGCTGTGATTCTGATTTATTTTCCTTTATAGGTGATCTGTCTCTTTTCTCTAACAGCTTTTAATATTCTGTCCTTGTGCTGAATTTCTGGGATCTTGATTATTATATGTCTGGGTGTAGATTTACTTTGGTTATGGCTAGCTGGAGTCCTATATGTCTCACTTACCTGCATGCCAGATCCATTTCCCATGTTTGGGAAGTTTTCTATTACTTCTTTGAATATCCTTTTAATTTCATTTATTTTTTCCTCTGCTTCTTCATTGATACCTATCACTCTTAAATTATGCTTCTTTGCATCATCTTGCAGCCATTGAATTGTTATTTCCTGATTCCATGTTATTTTTAAGAGAACTTTCCTTTCATGATCACTAGCTGCAATCCCATCTTCAAGGTTTGAAAGTCTTTCTTCAGTCCCTTTCAAGCAGTTTTGCCAGCTTTTGATTGAATTTTTAATTTCCTGCATCTCTCTTTGAATCTGTTTCATGCATTGTAATTCCTTTCTACATTCATTCAAAGTTTCCATCATTTTCCTATGCTCCTCTTTATTGTCTGTCTTTAGACAAGCTGAACAATTCTTTTAGTATGTTTGTGATTTCTTCTTTTACCTGAGACATTATTTCTGATTTGACTGCTTTTACATTCTCAAGAAGTTGTTTCCTTACTTCAGGTGCTATCATCTCAGAGATTCCAGGTTTGTGACTTTCATTTTCTTCCATGACCGTATCTCCCATACTATTGTGTGTGGGCTAGTTTGCCTTTTGCTCCTTCATCTTGACATTCTCCTGAGTTCCTCCCAACAAGCTGGTTGTAGGGTCCCAGGCACTTCCCACATTGGCTGCCCCTAAGCAGTGTAGGGGGATGGGACAGGCATCTGGGTTCCTCTAATTCCAGATTTACAGGGAGGTAGTAGTGTATGAAGTGGGCTTCTCCAGAGCTATGCAGCTACACTAGGTCTTCACTGATGATTGGGATGCATGTAGCTGGGTCTGCTTCTCTCAGCCTGTGTGTTAACACTGGGACTCCCACAATGGTGGCAAACACACAGGGGTGTGTTTGTCTGATTCTGCTAGTGGATGATGGCTATGGATTAGGGAACCAAGGGCCTCAAATGGTAGCCTATGGATGCACAGGGCTTACCTGGATGTGTGTCCCTGCTCCTACTGGCTGCCTGCAGGAAGGAGCCTTCTGGTGGCAGCTCCCTGAAGGTGAAGGTGGATCTGCTGGTTCTCTCTGCTCATACTGGTTATCTGTAGGATGTAGCCTTTTGGTGGTGGCAAACAGTGGGCAGAGCTGAATCTGTATGTCTCCTTCGGCCCATGCTGGGTACGCAGAGGAAAGGGACTTCTGGCGGCAGCACATAGCAGGCAGAGGTGGGTCTTCTCCTGGTTCTGTCACCCCGCACTGTGCGCATAGAGGAAAGGGCCTTCCAGCAGCAGCACCTGGCAGGCAGAGGTGGGCCTGGTTCTCTCTGCCCATGCTGGGAACATGGAGGAAAGGGCCTTCTGGAGGCAATGCCAAGATAAAGAACTTCTATTCCAATTTTCTCTAGGATTTTTGTCATGAATGGGTATTGAACTTTGTCAAATGCTTTTTCTGCATCTATTGAGATGATCATGTGGCTTTTGTCCTTTGTTCTGTTGATGTGGTACATTAAATTTATCAACTTCTGTATGTATAACTATCCCTGCATCCCTAGGATGAGCCCTATTCTTCATGATGTATAATCTTATTGATGATTTGCTGCATTCTGTTTGCCAGTATCTTACTGAGAACTTTTCATCTATGTTCATTAAGGAGATTGGCCTATTGTTCTCTTTTCTGGTTGGATCTTTTTATGGTTTGGGTATCAAAGTAATGCTTTCTATCAGTAATGAGTTAAGAGAGTATTGCTTCCCTTTCAATTTCATTAAGAGTCTGAGAAGTAGTATTAGATATTCTTAAAGTTCTTTTAAAATTCAATCTAAATCTGTTAGGATCTGGGATTTTTGGTAGGTAGCTTCTTATTACTTCTTCAATTTCATTGACTGTTATTGGATTATTTAGAATTTTTATAACTTCTTGATTCAGCTTTGGTAATTCACTTATATATAGGAATCTCTTCATTTCTTTTGAGTTTTCCATCTTATTATAGTACAGTTTCTCAAAGTAGGTATTAATGACTGTCTTAGCTACTTTTCTCATTGTTGTGATAAAATACCCAACACCCAAAATTAAAGGACAAAAGGTTTACTTAGCTCACAGTTTGTAGAGTTTTCAGTCCATAATCAGCTGACTCCAAAACAGGGTGGTACATGGCAGCAGGGCACAGTTCATGGCAGCAGAAGACAGCAAAAGCAATAAGCAAGAAAGAGATAAGCCTCTTTCTATCCATTATAATGTATCCAGTCTACCAGGATTAATCCAATTGGTGTTACTAATCCAATCAGTAGACTGATTGAGTAATCACTCACTGTTAATCCCAGCACCCTTAATCCCAACATTGCATTATGAATCAATCACATACTCTATATTCAGCCTCTGAAAAAGTCTTATGACCATGTGAGACTCCGAAGCGATATCTATACACACACATTAACAATGACTGACTGGATTTCTGCAGGATCTTCAGTGATTTCACTTTTCATTCTCAACTGCATGGATTTGGATATCTTTTTTCCCTTTTTTGATAAGGTAAACTAAGGGTTTGTCTATTTTATTTAATCTAACAAAGAACCAACTCTTTGCTTTAATGACTCTTTGGATTGTTTTTCATCTCAATTGCATTAATTGAAGCTCTGATTTTTATACTTTCTTCCCTTCTAAGTGCTTTGGATTTAACTTGCTCTTCTTTTCCTAGAAGATTGAGGTTTGACATCACACTGTTTGAGTTTCTTCTATTTTTCTGATGTGGGAGTTCACCACTGTAATTTTCCCTCATCAGATTGCTTTCATTGCACCCCGTAAGTTCCCATATGTCTTACTGGCATTATTGTTTAATTAAAGAAACACTCTTCTTCTTCAATTGCATCTACAGCCCATTGGTTGTTTAGGATGATGTTATTTAATTTCCATATGTTTATTTTTTGTAGTCCCTTTTGCCATTGATCTCCAATTTCATTGCATTTATGATCTGAAACTATGCATGGGATAATTTGCATTCCTTTGATCCTTTGAAGCATGTTCTATGAGCTAGTATGTAATCTGTTTTGGAGCGAGTTCTTTGTGCTGCTGAGAAGGATATGTACACTTTTTTGTTGGGTGTAACCCTCTGTAAGTATCTCAAATCTATTTGATCAAAGGTTTGGTTTAGCTCTGATATTTTTGTTGATTTTCATCTAGTTGATCTGTTTGTTTATGACAGTGTGATATTGAGGTCCCCTGTTATACTTGTATTAGTACTCATTTGATTTTTCATATTTATTATTGTTTATTTTATATAGATGTGTGCATGAACATTTGGTGCATATATATATACCATTTTTGTCTCTTCTTAGATTGTTCCCTTAATATGTAAGTAGTGACCTTCTTTGTCTCTCCTGATGAGTCTTGGATTGAAATCCACTTTATCTACAAATAGAATAGTACCCCTGCTCTTTTCCAGATTCTTGTTTCATGGAGTATTGTTTCCATCCTTTGGCTTTCAGTCTGAGTTTCTTTTGGAGTTAAATGTGTTTCTTGTATATAGCCTATTGTTGGATCTTATTTCTTGATTTATTCTGCCAGTCTGTTTCTTTTTATTGGTGAATTATGACCATTTACATTGATGGTTATATTTATATATATTGACTTACCCTTGTCATATTATTTTCCTACTGTTGTTTCTCTTTAATTCCCTTCTGTTTAATTGCTTGCATTTCCTGATTGTTTCATCCTATTGAAAAATCTTGGAATTGTTCTGTTCACTATGTTTTTCTAGAATATCCTAGAAAACTTTATGGAGTGTTGGTTTAGTCATCAGGTATTTCTTCAGGTGTTATTTGTAATGAAAGTATCTTATTTCTCCCTCAATTCTTAAAGATAATTGTAAATCAATCTGGATTAAATGTTGCTTTCTTTTAGAGCTTCAAATAAATACTTTCTTCCATGCTCTCCTTGACTTAAGGGTTTGAGTTGAGAAGTTTGCTATGCTACTACGATGGATTTTCCTTTATATGTTATCTGTTTCTTTTCTGAAAGAGCTTTTAATATTTTGTTCTTCAGTTGAATTTCTGGAATCTTGACTATTATATACCTCAGCATAGCTTTTTTTTCCTATTATGACTATTTGAAGTTCTGTGTGCCTCACTTATTTGTACCTTAAGTTCTTTTTCTATGTTTGGAAAGTTTTCTGCTACTACTTCTTTTAACAGGGATTTTGTGCCATTTGTGCTATTTTATGATTCCTCATTGATTCCAATTAATGTTATGGTAGGCAGCTTTATTTCTAGTATCAAGACCTCTTTAGGAAATGATTACTTTTCAGAGATGCCTACTAGATGTAGCTGGCTTTTGAACTGTAACTTATCTCAAGATCCTTCCTCTTCAATTTTTAGGGATAAAAGTTTGCTGCCTATTTGGCGTAGTACCCAGTTCATTAGTACTAGACTATAATATTGTTTAGGATTCCCAGACAATCTAGGTATTGGCATACAAAGAAGATCAGCTGACCACAACTTTGTCACCTTGGCTAAAGTACTGCAATAAGCAATAAAAATAGCATCAAGAACACACTACAGAATGATAAAGTGAGATAAAGATTTTTTCCATCTTTAACCATACGTACAAGATTTACAGTAATAATACAAAGTGTAAGAAAAATCAGAAAAAAATATATATATATAATAAGTATCCCCTCAAAGTGATTTTACTCAAAGGGGAGAAATTTTAAGAGGATAAGAAGAAAAAACAAAGAAGTAAAGAAAAGAATGAGATTAGAAGCAAGATTCAATGACAAAGAAAGATTACCCAAGCCTCAGGATACTGAAGACAGAAGAGAAATAAAGATGGAAAAAACAAAAAGGAACAAAACAAAAGAATTAAAAACAATATTCACAATCATGAAAAAACAAAAACAATTTTTAAAAGAATAACAATAAAAATAAAGCAAAGAATATATTGAAGAAATTTTTTGTGATTTCAACCCTGTGTTTATCCTCTGTAGTTTGCAGTTAAGTAGTAACATCTATATTAATACATGATTATGTTGTTTCTAGTAGACAAAGGATGCAGTCAGAGCCCAGAACAATTCTGTGTAATCCCAGAAAGCCTGCAGTAGGATTAGGGTGGGGTGCTGAATAATCTCAGCAAGCCTGTACTGGGATTAGGGCAGGGTGCCAATTCTGGTACTTTCAAATCCACAAAATTGCAAACTGATCCTGGCCTCTGGTCTTGAGTTTGAACCCAGAGTTGTTCAGCCTATATAACACTCTGGGTGTCTCTTGCTGCCCTGACTATGGCTTCATGACCCTGTATGTCTCCCAGGGTTGTCCCTCACCCAGGTACTGTGGGATTTCAGTACTGGAAGATATGAGATAAAACCAACCTATGGCTGCTCTGAAATTCAAATTCAGTTGGCCTCTCCCCCAAAATGGTGTCCAACCAAGCATTCTCTCCAGTGAACATGGCAGTCATTTGAACTAGAGTCAGTCACCATATATTGTCACATGCAGCATCCACTATTTTATTCCACTGGTGCATTTCCCCTTGGAGGCCTATAGAGTCCTCTGCCTTCACTGCATCTCTGTAGATTTGATCTTCCTTTCTCATACAAGTGAGAAACGAGGGAGAAAGTGCAGTTTCCCCCTACTTTTTCTTGGAGAGGTTGATTTGTTGCTGCTTACCATATTGCCATGTTCCCACTTGTCTTCTTTTTCTTGTTTGTTCTTTTCTATTACCTTTATCTAGTTCTATTAATATCTTATTATTCCTTAACAGGCCCATTTATTTTATTTGTCTCTCCTCATCTTCCACTGTTTAATTTTTCAATTTATTCTTTCATTTTTCATTGCCCACCCACTCTAGTATGACAACTAAGCTGTATTAGGCTTTAGATAATTAACTCTATTTTATTCCTGTTGAATTATTTTCTATTATTATTGTAGGTAACAACAGTTAACTAGGTGGCTCTTATATTTAATAGAAGTTTACTGTATATAAATGTCTGCTTTGTTTTAGTATTTATACTATAGTGTATAGATCTCTTTTCTATGGTAATGGTAGTATATTGATGGTTCTTATGGCATGTTAACAGCTTGTTACTGCCAGGGATTTAGCTCAGCGGCATAAGCACTTTTCTGGCAGGCATGAGGTCATGAGTTTGATCCCTGGTACCAAAAATAAAAAATAGCTTACTTTTGATATTATTGTTGCTGACTTACTTGCTATTGTCAGGATGACATAGCTACTGATATTAATAAATTTGCTATATATGCCAATATACAGATATTTCTGTCATTAACAGTAGTAGAACAAGACTGGTCCATTCCTGGAGAACTAGATGCTAAGCCAATCGCATTGCATATTCCCCTTCTAAATTAATGGATGCAGTCAAAGCTTGGAACAGAGGTTTTATAGTTAACCATGCACAGAGTGCAACACTGAAAAGCAAGATGCTAACTATAGATATCTCCATACTAGCAGCAAAATAGATACATGATATGTGTCCACAAATCTCAGCATAAAATAAAATGAGCAAAAAATAACAAACATGAGAATACAAGACAATAAAATGACACCAAAATTTCCAAATTCATACAAAGACAACCCATGGGGCTTTAAGGGAGAGGAAAGCAAAAGCCACTCTTCCAAAATATTCAAAAGGATAGTAGAGGAGACTAAAAACAGAACAACAAGGTGTTTGGTGAGCTCAAAACAGACATAATTAAACAGATTATGTAATAAACAACCTGATAGATAGTTTACAAAATGCACTAAAAAAATCTAGCTGGTAAGCAAAATGATACAAAACATGAATGACAAGCTTAGCAAATAAATAGAGTCCCTGAAAAGTTTCCAAACAGAAATCCAAACTATGGGCAGAAGAAAGGATCAGTGAGAAGACACAGTGTCAAAACCAGAAATGTATCAATCCAAAAAAGAGAAATACAGTCCCAACACTTTATTGAACATAAATGTAGAATTCCTCAACAAGATTCTGGCAAGAAAAATGCAACAAATCATATGAAAGATCAAATATCATGGATAAGTAGGCTTAATCCAAGGATACAAGGATGATTCAGAATTAATGGCAAATATTTTATGATCATTTCAATACATGAAGAAAAATCTTTTGGCAAAATCCAACATCCATTCATGAGGAAACCCTGAGAAAAATAGTTATAGAAGAATTCTACCTAAATCTGATAAATGCTCTTTATGACAAACATAATTTCAAAATCATATTAAATGTGGAAAAGTGAAAAGCTTTTCTTCTAAAATCAGAAAATGATATCCATCAGCATCTCTCCTGTTCAATATAGCACTGGAAACATTAGAGCAATTAGGCAAGAGAAAGTAATAAAAGTAATAAAATAAAATAATAAAAGTAATAAAAATTGTAATTGTTTGTACATGATATGATCCTTTACATAGCAGACACAAAAAATTCCACCAAAAGACACCTAGAATTACTAACCAAACTCAGCAATGTAGTAGTATAAAAAGTCAACACAAAAAAATCAATAGTATTCCTGTATACTAGTAATGAACTCACTGGCAGAGAAATTAGGAATACAGCACCATTCACAACATCATCAAAAAATTAAGATTTAGGAGTTAATCTAAGAAAGAATGTGAAAGATTTCTGCAGCAACAACTGTATGTGGTGCCCTTTTCTGTCCATGCCGCGTCCTAGTCCATCCACGCCTTGTGACAATCGCTTCTCCAGGAAAAGGACACCGCATGTGGGAATTGGGCACGGGGATCTTGAAATGTTTTGTACTGATAATTGTAATTTGTGTAGTTCACATGTGTATGTTTTTATGTAATGCTCAATATGGAGTCGAGGGTGGAGACTCCAGGGGGG
>PVLA01010781.1:0-58903 GCA_004027455.1 Hydrochoerus hydrochaeris
TATCCTGCTTCACCTGATTTAATATTTCAGATTTGAGCTTGTCTACAAGGTCCCGAATATATCTCTTAATTCCATTGAAGCCATGCCTGATGTTGCGTGTTTGCCGCCTTCAGGTTCCCTTGTTTTTCCTTCTCCTGGAGCAGAGCTCTCAGGGTTCTGGGCTGGGGGCCTCTTCCTGCCTCTCTCTCCTGTCATGGCCCTGGCTTCCTCCACACAGGTTACAGTGCAGGTCCCAGCCCCTTCCCTGTTGGCAACATTTCCTCCAAAGCACTCTGGCAAGGAACTCCACCCTTTCCCGCCTGCTCTTCTCACTGAGGTGTAAGCAGGCTGCCTATGCCTGCCCCTCTCCACCAGGCCAGCCAAACTTCAGGGGTGATCACCTGGTCAGTGTGTGCTAGGCACAGGGAATCAATTTGGGATGGCTCATTGGGTCCTGGCCAGGGGTGTGGCCCAGTCCCAGCAAATCCCAAGAATCTGCTCTGGGGAGGGAGCAACCAACCGAAGTCACTGTCACTCCCAGTTCAGGCTGCTCCTGCCCAATTCCAACATGTTGCCCACCTGGTCGCACCCTTCCTGTGGTGAGGGGGTCTCACTCCCAGCACTGACCATGGAACAATGAAGGTTCCTCCACTGGCTCTGCTCTCCACTCTCCGTTGGGCTCACCAGCCCCTGACTTCAGCGCCGCCACTCTTCCTGTGTGTGGTGGTAGGAACGAGTTTAGGCGGCTCTGCCTGCCGGCGCGGATTCAAGCTGGTGCAATCTTGGCAGGTCATCGCGATAATTCTGTGTCCCTTTAGTTTTTAGCTGTTACTGAAGTCCTGAAGTATTTGACAAGCTTTTTTAAGTTTTAGTTTCTTCCTGTGTCAAAAGGATCCATCTTCCTCTGTCTGGGTCTCTCCTGGGTGTTTTATTCTGGCATATGAATTGTTTCTCCCAGGAGGCTTTGTATTCTGTTGCTCACTGATCAGCCATCTTGTCTTCTCTCTTCCTGCAAAACCCTTTTAATAAGATGAGATCCCAGTTGTTGATACTTTGAAGTATTTTCCATGCAGTTTGATTTTTTGTTCATAAACTCTTTACTTACACCTATATTCTTGAGATTTCTACTTATCTTTCCTTTCAGTAGGTTTAGTGTGTCTGTTAATGTTTAGATCTCTGATCCATTTAGACTTCAGTTTAGTGCATGGTGATAGGCATGGGTCTAGTTTAAATCTTCAGTATGTAGAAAACTAGGTTTACCAAAACCACTTATTAAAGAGGTTGTCTTTCTTCCAGAAAACATGTTTGGCCCTTTTGTCAAAGGTAAAGTGGCTGAGTGTGCCTATAGTTATGTCTGTACCTTTTGTTCTATTCCATTGACCCTCAGTTCTGTTTTTTTGCCAGTACCATGCTGCTTTTAATCTAGCAGCTTTGTTGTATAATTTGAAATCTAGGATGGTGATGCCTCCTGCCTTGCCTTTGCTGCCTAAGATTGCCTTTGCTATTTTTAGGTCTTTTATGATTCCGTATGAATTTTAGGAATGTTTTTTCTAGATCTGTGAGGTATGCAATTTTGGTTGGGATTGCATTAAATTTGTATAACAGTTGTGAAAGTAGGGCCATTTTCACAATGTTGGTTTTTTCTATCCATGAACAAGGGATATCTTTCCTTTTTCAGATATCCTCCTCAGTCTCTTTTTTCAGGTACTGTAATTTTCAATGTAAAGATCTTTTAATGCTTTCTTTAGATTGAATCCTATGTATTTCAGTTTTTGAATGCTATCATAAAATTTTCTCTAAAGTTTCTCTCAGTGAGCCTTTTGTTGTGTACAGGAGTGCTATTGATTTTTGAATGTTGACTTCATACCCAGCTATACTACTTAATTTGCTTATTAAATCTAGAAGTCTTTTGGTGGAGATTTTTTAGTCTTCTATATAAAGTATCATGTGGTCTTCTATGTAAAGTATCATGTCTCCTGTGAATAATGATACTTTAACTTCTTTCTTTCCTTTCCTTATTCTTTTTATTTCTATCTCTTATCTAATTGCTTTGGTCAGTGTTTTCAGAACGACTGTGAATAGTGTTATAGTGAACATTCTAGTCTTGTTCCTGATTTTAGAGTGAAAGCTTGTAGGTTTTTTTTTCTTTTTCTCTTTTTTTTTTTTGTGCTGGGGATTGAACTCATGGCCTCATGCTTACCAGGCAGGTACTTGTGCTGCTGAGCTAAATCCCCAGCCCCAACTTTCAGTAATCAGCATCCATTGACTCATTTGTTTATCCTTGGGATGAATCTTATTTGATCATCAGAGAAAACTTTTGAACTATGTTTCTGAGTTTGGTTTGATAGTATTTTGCTAAGATTTTTGCATCTATGTTCATCAAGGATATTGGCCTTTAATTTCCTTGGTTTGTTTTTTCTTTGCATAAATTTGGTATCAGAGTACTGCTGGCCTTAATACATGTGTTTGGAAGAATTCTTTTCTCATCAACCTTTTGGGAGATTTGTATTAGTTATTCTCTAAGTGTTTGGTAGAATTCACAATGAAATTATTGTGATGGTTCTGGGCTTTTCCTTGGTGAGAGTTTTTATTACTGATTTAATCTCATTACTTGTTATAGATCTGCTCATGTTTTTTTTTCTTCATGATACAGTCTTAGTAAGGTTCATGTATCTGTGAATTTGTCCATTCTTGTAGAATATCAAACTTGTTGTCACATAGCTGTTCATAGTAATCATTAATGTTTTTTTACATTTCTGAATTGGAAGGTCTCTGTTTCATCTCTGATTTTAGGTTTTTGAATGCTCTCTTTTTTTGGGCCAGTCTAACTAAGAGTTTGTCTGGTTTTTTTTTTTTTTTTGTATTTTCAAGGAAACAGTTCTTTGTTGCATTGATCTTTGATAGTTTTAACGTCTATATTTCAGTTATTCCTGCTTTGTTCTTTATTATTTCTTTCTTTATTTCTATTAATTTTTGGTTTCATTTTTTTCTAGCTCTTAGGTGGTGATATTATTTATTTTAGAACTATTTTTTTTTTGATGAGGGTATTGATTGCTATAAAAGCTCCTGTGGTTTTTGCTGTTTCCTATAGGTTTTGATATATTGTGTCTCCATTTTTCATTTGTTTCAAGAAACTTTTACATTTCTTGATATCTTACTTGGACTATCCATTTTTCACAAGTTGTTTAATTTTCATGCACAGTGGTCCCCTACAATATTCTTAGAATAGATCATATCATAGGCTGCTAAGCAAATTTCATCAAATTTTACAAATTGAAATATTAATTTTATTTTCTGACTACAGTACGATAAAACTGGAAATTATAATAAAAAAAGTTTAGATGTTACTACAGTGGTACCTCAGTTCACAAACACTTGTTTGCAGGCAGAAAAATTTGGCAAAATTTTGTTGTTTGCAAAGTCTTCACTGGGTAACAAACACGATCTCAGCCATCTTTTCCACAGAAACACAAATGTTGCCTCCATTCCAGAAATGTGAGATAAATTAAGTTTGAACTAAGGTACCACTGTACATGAAAATTAAACAACTTGTGTAAAACAAATGGTCAAGTACAACAGATGCATATTTGGTAGCTGCTGCAGGGAGTGCTCTGCAGATTTGTTCCAGGGCACAATTTCATTGTGCTGTTCCTGTGTTGATTTTCTATTCGTGTACTCTGCAAATTTCTGGTAATAGGTTTTAAATTCCCAACTACTATGGCATTAGGATTTATCTGACTGTATATTTTTGGGTGCACAATATTCAGCACTTATACATTAAAAAGTAGTTTTTGCTTTTGCCGAGTTGTCTTTATGATAATATAATGAACTTCCTTCTCTCTTTCCAGTGCTTTTTTAATATAAATTCTATTTTATCTGATACAAGTATGGCTAATTCTGCTTTCTTTTGGAGTCTGTGGAATATCTTATTTTATCCAATTGCAATCTGTGTTTCTAGAAGTAAAATGAGTTTTTTATAAGCACCAGTTGGGTCTTGCCTTTTTAAAAAATTCAGGTAGTCACTCTGTTTTTTAATTGGAAACTTAATCCACGTACATTTAAGATAATTATTGATAGTTAAGATCGATAACTTCTCATAGTGTAGTTCTCTCTCTCTCTCTGTAGTTAAATGATTTATTGTCATAATTATTGTTATTCCTTGCTTATCTGTGTTTGTCTGTTATAGTTTTTGCTTTGGGGTTACCATGAGGTCTATATAATATATATTTTGATTATAAGAAGCCATTTTGACATAAAAATATGATAATAAGAACAAAAATGAATGAATGTGAGATAATTTACTAAAAAAGAAACTATACATACAAACTCCACACATTTTGAATTTTGGTGTCTGTCTTGGTTACTTTTCTTTCACTGCTGGAACAAAACACCTGATACCAAAAATTAAGGAAGGAAAGTTTTATTTAGCTCATACATTGTGGTAGTTTCAGTCCATAATTAACTGGTTCCAAGGTAGGGTGGTGTGCTTGAGGGGTAACTGTTCATGCCGGCAGAAGACAGCAAAAAGCAGCAAAAGCAAAGGGCTGGGGAGAGCACACCTCTTCTCCCTCCTTGCATTATAAGCAGGCTACCACCCAGGACAGGTGTAGCACTCACACCATCTCTGCACCCTCCTCTTGCACAGGCTCAGGATGTTCACAAAGTGAGGACCCTGGCTCCCAGTTGAGTTGCTTAGTTAAACTTCTAAACTTCTTGAATTGACACAATGAATCAACCATTACATTGTCCTAGTTTACATATTTCTGTATTCTCTCCCATTTTACATATTAATATAGTTATAATTTTAATTCTTTTGCTCTTTACTCTTCATGCTGAAGACATGAATTATTTGCACAGCATGTTCACAATATTAGAACATTGTGAATTTGTCTGTATAGTTACTTTTACCAATGAGTTTTATATCTCTCCAGTTTACTTCTTAGTCAGTAACATGCAGTTTTTTTTCAATGTGAATAATTTCCTTTATTATTTCTGTAGAATACCTCTGGTGAGACATTATCTCATGCTTTGTCTGTCTGAGATAGCCTATCTCCCTTTCATAAGTAACGGATAGCTTTGCTGGGCATTTCTTCCCTGTCTGATGGTGCTTTCCTTCAGTGCTTTGAAAATTTCATGTCACTGTCTCCTGAAGTCTTAGTTGGTGCTGAGGTGCTTAGAGCCTTAAGAAAGGTTTTTCTCTTTCACTTTTGGGAGCCTCATTATAAGATGGATGGACATGATTAATTTAATTCTGGTGACATTTGACCTTCCTACACCTGGGTATTTGATGTCTTTTCTAAGTTTGTGGAATTTTCTATTATGACTTCTTTGGATAATCCTTCTCCCCTTTTGGCACTCTCAAGTCCTTCTTGAGTGCTAATACCCTACATATTTGTTCTTTTAGTAGTCCCAAAATTCTCATAAGCTTTCTTCATACATTTTTCTCTTCCAATTGAATTTTCAAATAACCTGCCTTTCAGTCCACTAATTCTTCTCACTGTCTGATATATGCTGAATAGACTTTCTATCACATATTTATGTTTAAAATGTATTTTACAGTTCAAGAATTTGGTTTTTACTTGCTTTCATCTCTTTAAGTTTCTTTGTTAGAGTGCTGAAACATTTGCCTGTTTTCTTCAAGCTCATTGAGTTTCTTTATGGCAACACTTTTAAATTTTGCTCTCCTATACTGATTACTATATGGTAGGTTTCTAGAAATGTATTAGATGAAGTTATGGTTTTTCTGAAAACTCTTGAATCTTATTGGTATGTGACATTACCAGGATATCAAAGGATTAAGTGTTTATTCCAGTCTTCCTAAATTGGATTTCTTTGTTCATCTCTGTCCAGAAATTCTGAACAAGCTGCTTATTTTTTCTAAGAATGTATCCACTTTTGTTACAGTGTTGGATGGCATCTGGGTGTGTTATACACATGTGTATACATACATACATGTTTGTAGTACATAATGTTTATGTTCCTTGCTTGGCATTGGTACAGGTGCACACAGGTTCATTTTTGCCTGTCTGCTAGTGTTGTGTTATTACTGTTTCAGAATTAGTGGAAAGTCCATGCACAAGTTTGTCCCCAGTACACTGCTAGTGTGTTATTCAGGAAGAACCAGGAGTGTACCTAGAGGGAATAGTCTGGCAGCTCACCAGGCCCAAGTGCCTCTTACACTTGCGCATTTGTATTCGTGCACTGTGGGACTCTGCACCATAGATGGTCTGGCTCTGGGCTCCCATTATACCTGTGACCACCAGTGCCCTCAAGCTATGTCACACTGTAAGCCAGGGTAATGAATGCGTGGAATATGCGTTAATCATTTTCTTTAAAGACAAAAGATGTTAATATATAAATTATTTTTTCTAAACTGAAACCTCAGTATAATTGCAGTAATATCATTTTTCAATAAATAAATGGGTTTTGGGTTGCAGTTTGGACACTCATCCCTGAAAGGCTTGCCATCACTGCTGTAAGCCCTCAGCCCACTAAGACTATACCACTATCCTGTTTTTGAACCAAACCTCATGCTACAAGGTGTTTCCTATTGTTGGGGTAGAATAATGGCCTGAGACCATTGCAGCCAGCTGCAGGCAATGCTACCTAGAGGAGAAGGCCAAATAGATTAGGGCCCAGTATTTTCCCCAGCACGAGAACTATTCTAGATACTCCATCTGCGGGCAGCGAGGATGGGAGCTGTTAGGGTCTGATCAGTGTTAGGGTCAAGCAACCCAGCACTGTTTCAGGGTTAGGTCCTGTGCTCACTGCTGTGTCCCCTCCCCACCTCCTGGGGTTTCACAGCATGCACTGCTGTCCACTGTTCACAGTATCAGCGAGGGCACCACTCTGCAGTTAGGCTGATGCTAATCCTGTCACCCCTGGGTCCCACAGTTAGCTGCCACAGCCTTTTCAGTCTCAAGAGGGTGAATATGCTGTAGCCACACATGACTCCACAGGAGAGGCCACTCCGGGGTTAGAAATGTCACTGGCCAGAGCTGGAGTCTAGCTCAGCAGCATGTGGATCTCTGCCAGACTCTGAGCTGAGACCAAGGCTCTATCTGTGAACTTGGCCTACATAGAGGGTCTCTATTTTCTGCTCTGTCCTGGATCTTACCACAGCTGGTTGAGCACTGGGCTCCCAAGGCAGAGTCCTGCGTTGGCTTTGGTGCTCTGCTCCCCAGCAGCTGTGACTGTCCCCTGCTCAGCGGTCCGAGGCTGAAGGAGAGCAGGTAAATGCAGTCACGTGGCTGAATGCAGCTCTACTTGTTTCCTTTGTGGGAAGTGACCTGGAGGTCTTGGTGTCTCCAGGTCTGGGGTGTTGCAGGCTCCTTTGAGGTTCTTTAAGGGTGCTTGGTGTCCTGAGAAGAGAATTGGCCAAATCACGTGAAAAAGGTAGCAAGGTTTTACATTTAGTAGAGGAAGGAAAAAAATGTATGTTTTTCAGAGAGAGTGTGGGTCACTTAAATGTAGGATAAGACATGCTTTCTGCAGACTGAGAGAGGCTACCGTGGAAGAGAAAACAGAAGGCCATGAGGTCAGTGGCTAGTGTGTTTGAGTCCCCTACGACCCATCATGTTAACATAAGAGCTTGGCTGTCCCTTCAGAAACCCACTTGACCCTGCCACAAGAACTGTAGCAGCACCTTCTGTTTGGTCCTGGTGGCCCTGGGGAACTGTGATTTTCCTGTACACAGGTTCTGGGTCTCTAGGATTAATACATCACACCAACTCACCCAGCAGGCTGTGCTCACCTTAATGCCCTGCCTCAGAAGTATTTTGGACTTCGCACTAGGGTCCACCAGGAGGACACTGGGCTGTGTTCTAAGGCCTGAACTTAAATTTTCCTTTTATCCCCCAAGTGGGCTGCTTGGAGCTGAGAGCAAACTGGTGTGGGTAACCCTTTCTTCCTGCCATCAGTAAACAATGTTTTCATTTTGTTACATTAAAAGCAGGCACTGCAGTCTCTCACCTGACCCGACCAGCTCTGTGAGTTGCTACCCCTGTGGGGAGGTGACCACGGGCGGTCTTACTTCACTGCCACCTTGTTCTGCCTCTTAGATATTACTTTTGACAGGAAAACCTGAGGGCCAAAGGATTAAGGAGAAAGCAAAAGTAAACAATAAGAAGGATGAAAATAAATAAGCATTTATAGAAATTTTGGACCTACAATACTTGTTTATATCTTACCAGTTGCTGCTGGGCTCCAGCATGAGTCTCCTGAATGACACTTCAAAGTAAAATATATAGAATTTCAGAAACCACATTTGGTTGTGTGTGTTTTTGTATGTGTGGCCAGAAGTCTGCTTCAGTTTATGTGGCTGATAAAGGAGAGAATTTGTGGTTTGCAAAGGGCATTTTTCTGTGCTATACTTGTAAATGTTACATTTATGGGTGGGTAGTTTTTGATCAAAGGTCATTTGTTTATACTGACATTCACAGTATTTTGAGGTATGAGACAGACCAAAAAAAAATGATTAAAGATTACACCACTAAGTTCCTTCTTGTCTTCTTAGGCTTAAGGATGTTCCTGTAGGTTTGCTTTCTAATGTCTTTTGCAGAGGTACAAATTCTTTTTTAAAGAAGGACATTAGAAGTGTGTTTTTTTTTTTTTTTTGTAACACAGGGCTATTTCTCTCATGTTCAGAAGGCCCATTTCTAGGCCCCCACGGGACGGTTCTGTTATCCGGTACAGAAAGGTGAAGGACATTTGGCATGAGGGAGAGCAGCTGAGTGAAACAAAACAAACAAACAAAAGAAAAATCCTCAGTCAGTGTTGTGCTGAGCCCAACTCTTTCCTTTTTTATATTCAGTAGGAAAGTAAAGGTTACAAATTATTTCCTATCATGTTATGTCTTCTATGCAGTAAGAAAGTCACTAGCCCTTCAGTAGACCTCACTTTTACTGCCAGTGAGTTAAGACCATATACGTAAGATGTTTTCTGGAGAAGTTTACCATAGTGAAAATCTTGCTTCCATGATGCAGGACTACCTAGAAAAGCCTATTAATCAAAGGCCTCCTTTTCCTATAAGTCAATACAAATCAGCAAGCTCTCCAAAATTTAAATCCCCAGATTTCTAGTGTAATAATGGAGTCTGGTAAGACCTATGGATACAGGTCTCTTGGGAATCCCAGGGTCTTACAGTTGTCTAATAAGTGGCATATAAATTTTCCCAGGGAGAAGAATAAAGATTATGCTGGGGAGGCTGGATACCCGTGAACACCAGGGACTGACGATGGCTTAAACCCCTGGACTGTCAGAGAGTATGATGCTTCTGGGAGCTATCAGTGCCCCACCATCCTTCTGCAGGTAGCACTAACCTCAGTGCTCACTTCAGGCAGAGTTGGTCTTCCTCGCGTATTCGCTGTGCTTGGCCTCTAGTTCCTCATTCTATTGTTTTTTCACCTTCTTCCTATTATCAAACTTGATTTTCCAGGACTTTCCTAATCACTCGTCACATAGCTACATCATTTCAGTGGATACCTATGGATATTGTTTTGCTAGGATTAAAAACTTGTGAGCACTTTATCATTCCTTTGTGTCAGCCACTTCCTGTTTAAACTCACCCTGGAACTCAACAAGCAGGATATGACTTTCAATTAAAGAACTGCTGTACTAAAAAACTCCAGACTTCTTACTATATTTAACGAGAACCCATTAACAAGTAAACTCGAGGTCTGATAGATTATTTCCTTTATACAAATGATCTTATTAAATAGCATAGTTAACGATGTATTTGGTAGGTACAGAGCTTTTTCCTCAAGGAAGATTCTACATAACCTGATGATTTAAATTAATAGATTTCTGAGTTGTTTACATTAATTATGTGTGTAAATCTCATTAGCCAGCCAAAGAACATGTTAAATTATCAAAATGAATAACGTGAACCTATGTAAGTATATGTTTCTTAAATGTTCTCTTTGCATAGCACAGAACTTTTAGTTAATGGAAATTTTTTTTTGACCCTATGTATTGCTAATCTGTAGTGAATTGCTTTTTCATCTTCTGTATTGGGTTTGCTCATCAAATTTCACAAAATGCCCTCTGGATAACTTTAATTTTGCTTTAGTATTGTTTAGAAGACACACTAGTATTATTTTTCCATTTGGTTACTTCACTAATTCAGCTAAGGTTTGTTAAGCATTTCCTTGGGCTGAGTGCTGTGTATCTTCTTCTTGAACAACTGTAATTGCCTCCTATCTGATCCATCCTTAGTAATCTCGAATTTTTCAAACTATTTTCTGCTGTAGCCTAAGGCTTAGACTTTCCAAAGCTTGTAGGGGGAAAACCAAAATTCTTTTCTTGGCCAGGGTGTTCTTTCCAGCCCAAGTCAACACTGTGTTTCCTCTTACTGCCTACCTTAGTGACCACAGCGTTCTTTTAAACCCTCATCCTCCCTAAATGCCCTTCTGCCCCTAGGTCTTCAAAAATGTTATCTGTTTTGTCTGCAGAACTGTTACCACCTCCTTCTCACTGCCTAATCATCTTTCAAATCTCAGATCCTGCACTACTTTCTCAGTACACTCTTGGCTCATATTTCTAAGTAGGTCAATTATTCCTTGTTTATGCTTTGCATACACTGCTCTGTCTCCCTGGCCGCAGTGGGTCCCATTCATCATGTGAAATTTCTTTCTGTGGTGATTTAGTGAATGTCTCTCTCCTCTGTTAGACTTAAAGCTCCAGAAAGTCAGGATCATGTTTATTTGTGTGAAAAAGTACCATGGCACACAGTAGCACTCCCATAATGTCTACCTGATGAATGATCAGAATGTTTAACATTCACGTTAGGATTAAAGAAAATAAAAATGAAGTCTTATACAAAATAGCAGACTGGATGTGGTGGAAATTTGTCATCTGTGGTTGTCCAAAGACCTTTATTTTGATAGTTTTTTATTTTGAACGCTCACCCTTTTCCAGGTTAAATTAAAAATTTACATTTCCTAGCATCCTTTACTTCTCACATGTAAACTTGTGTCTTTCACCAGAGATTTAAAAGACAGGTTTGTCAATCTTGAGACTGCTAAGCTCTTCTAGCATGAAAAGTTGTGGCAGTACTTGATATTTCACAATCTGAAGGGAGTGTTCTGACACAGGGTTGTGGTTTCTTTACTATTGAGAACAGGCAGAGGCAGCAATGAGATTTCTGCAAGCTGGAATCAGAGGAGTAACACCACTCTGCCTTCACTGAAGATGGTGTGTTGGCATTCTCAGAAACTATAAAACAATGCCCTTTCATCTTTAGCAACTCTAAATTCATATCCCTAAAAATATTTGCAAGATTTGCACATAACCCGCTAACACACATCTTGTTTAAATGTAAATAATCTAAAAGAATATCAATAGGCAATACCCAGAAGCACATGTATTGTAATCCAAAATATTGAGTACAGTTATCCAAACTGTAATTCCTTTTCCAGTCTTCCTCACAATCCAGAGTTATATCTATAATCCCATTGAGACTGAAATCCTAGCAAATTAATTCCAATCTACTACCTCCAATGCAACCCACGGTGAGAGTAAAGACACCAAGATATATTCCAAGTTAAAGGCAGCCAAGGGGCCCTAAATCCAATCTCTGTGAGGAGATGCAGACAAAGGCCTTGATCCTAGGCCTCTCCCAGAATTTATTATCTTGTGGTTCCAGGACAAGTGACAGTGAGGATGGCAGGAACTACATGAGCAACTTGAGCTGGCTAGCCAAGTAAAGAGAAAAGCATTCTTTGCAAAATGCAGAGATAAGGGTATGCAGAAGGATCAATTTGCATCATTCAATTAACATAGCAATTGAATTGTTTTAGGAGGCTGTTGCTTTGGTTTCTGATATATAAACTTTTGTGTCTTGGGGACTCATAGCCTGTTTACCTTGAGGCTCATACCCAGCTGACATTCCTGGAGCTGACTGGCTCTGCCATCCTACTGTGCTTATATATTTTAGAGAGAGCACTATGCTAGGAAACAGGAGGCTGTCTGATGGCTTTAAAGATTACATGCCAGTACCTGGCTAGCCTTATTTGCATTGCTTACAGTCAGTTGAAGAGAGAAGGAAGTACCATAGCCAGCTCTGTACATATCAGTATAAGGAAATAAGTCTCAGTATGATCAAAGTTGCAGAGGTTGTTCTGCGTTCAAGGGGAGTCACTCAAGTAGTCTCACACACACATGTGCCAATACACACATAAAATACATTCAGTATTTCAAATGATTAGGGAAATATAATTTAATAATGGAATGCCATTTTTTATTTATAAGACTGACAAATATGTAAATGATTAAAATATCTGACACAAACAGAGAGAAATAAGTACTTGCCTTTATTAATTATTGAGAGGGAGAGTTTACAATCATAGTCACATGACTATAGTTTATTTACTATAATAGTATAGTCAGAATTTCACAAATTCTTATTAATGTATAAGCCACACAAAAATGTCCACTCTTGTCAATAGTACTCAATATCATTCTGGAAGTCCTAGAAAATATGATAAAATTAGAAAAGAGAATAAAGAATATCGATATTAGATTCAAATAATTTTGACATGTTTCATTTGTAAGGCAATTTTCTAGCTAGGAAAATCATGATAATCACTTATTTTAATTAAGAAAAATTTAGTCCTAGAATATCAGGTAAATATGAAAAAAAATTCCCAACCTTTCTAATATTCCAGAATAATTAGAAATAATAATGAAAAATAACATACCCAAGTCATTAAAATCACCTTATCACATAAAAATGATTACAAGGAGAAATATACACAACACTTAAATGAAACACAAATTATTAAAAATTTACTGATAGATACTGAGAGGAAAATCTGAGTAACACACAAGAAAAAATACATTTAAAGATGCTGGTTGTATCAATGTTTACAATAAGAAAAGCCAAAAATGTCAAAAAGAGTTGAAAATACCCACTGATAGAAAATACTGTTTCACCATTTGTGATATATTAAAACAGTGGATCTCCTCCAAAAAATCAAGATCAAAATCATTAAAAAATGAGACCCTGCCCAGAATGATGTAGTTCTACAAGTGCTGGCGTTGAAAGTTGCCATAGTTCTGCTGTTTTTTCAAAATGTAGGACAAAGTGTGTTACACTTTTCGTTTGTTAAAGAAACACAGAGTTCTATGTGTGCAGAAACATTTTGTGAGGATATTAGGGCAGACACCTGCTCCTAGCCATCACTGCCCCTGCCAGGTTCCACGCAGCCTTGGTACAGCCTCACAGATGCCAGGCAACCACACCCGGCTCAGCTCAGCACTTGCCGGCCGCCTCAGGTTCCTGCCTGGGTCATGCAGGTCAGAGGCACATTTCACAGGGCTTCTCAGCTTCTCATTGGGAGCAAAAGGGAAGTCAAAACTCATTTCCTCTCTACTCTCTCTCTCTATTTTTTAAAAAAGTGCTCACTTTTAACATTTACAGACATGTGGAGAATCAACAGAACCAAATTAAATTACAGATTCAATATGTATGTAGGGGAGTCAACAGGGAAGAATGCAGCCAGGTGGATGGCTGGGATAGAATCAAAGACCGAGTTATTTACAGAGACTGAGCACATAGCTGCGGCAGGATTGCAGGGACCATGGAAGGCCAATTTCAGACACACCGAGTCTGAACATCTGTCCTCAGACAGTAACCAAGTGCAACGGAGAGATCATTCTTCTTGGTAGGCATACAGGAGTGAGGCTATTCCTTCATAATAAAGAAGCTAGCAATTCACTCCAATAATCTGTTTGAGAAAATATCACGAAGTATTGATCATAAAATTCTGAAGGCAAAATTTATAAACTAAATGTACTATGTTTGTTCCAGCTTTATAATTCTGAATTTATGAAAATAATTTTAGGATTTAATTCTTAAGCATTACTGTCATTTATTACAGTGTCTGAAACCACAATAACTTTTTGATAAAGGACAATTATTGCTCTTCTTGGTTGTAACAGCAGCGCTCCTTCGGGTGGATTCAAAATGTGTTTTGGGGATGAGGCATTTGTACACTCAGTTTGACTTCCAAACGCTACATCCTTTACTCTAGTTATTGCAGAGGTTATCATTCTCTATCTGCATCGTGACATGAATAGTGTAAGACTTAGAGGACTTAAATACTCATTAAAATTGTTATTGTAGTGCTCCCTGCTTTAGCTCAGTTGGCTAAGGCCCCACTCTGTACACATGAGGTTGTGAATTCCATCCCGGATGCAGAAAAAAAAAATTGTTATTGTTCTATGAATTCATACAAGATAGTTACCTATCCATTTATTTGAATAGCATATCAAGACATTTTAAGTACCAAATGTAAAGTGAGATGTAAATCACCCTCCGTGCCTACTAATCTTTTTTCTATGTTTTGTAGAAGAAAATATGAATGAAAGCTTTTTCCTACACAGTACACCATAGAATTATGAGACAGACAGTATACAAAAGCTCCCTGTTGCTAGTCTTTCTACTGCCATCCTTTATTTTGGGTAAAGCTAAAATTAAGTTTATCTTTCATCTCTATGATATTGCTTTGTGTCACAGTAACATTCACATTAAACTCACATTGACATGGCTAAATGTTTGGTATGTGTTAATAAGGTGAGTCTCAAAATATTCCTTAATAAAACAGTGAAAGGGCTTACCATATACTACAGCCTCCTTCCTAGATAACGAGAAAACTCAAATTCTTTCCACATTCACTTCATCAAAATAAACTCTTAGGACGTTGAATGATGAATTCATTTAGGACAAGCATAAATGTTTAGCGCATTTGTAAATTACTCATCTACTGTATGTTCGCATTTTTTACAAGTAGAAAATCTTTGGAAAAAGTTCAGACATTAGCCTTATGTTGTTTCTAAGAATAAAATGAAAAATTTTCAAATTCTTATATATACAGATGTTAAATGGCTAATAGACCCATTATTTCTATAGTTGCCAACACACTCTGACTTAAGAAATAAAAGTACAACTAAATAGAAGAGCTAATGATTATTTTCTTTAAGCAAAAATAAATTGGTGCATACCTAGCTACTTAATTGGGATTGGCTATCTTCCTGTCTTTCGATCTCTCAGACACTGGGTACTATTTTTCAAGCAGAAGAATTAAGCTCTAATTAGAAGCACTAGTCATCGAAGATGGCAGAAAAGCAGAGTAAACAGCCTCTCTGAGAGAAACAATCCAGATGCTGGAATCATGGGGAAGACAAGAAAGAAAGAAGTAGGTCCCTGGACCCAGGAAGAACCTAAAGTGGGAATTGATGCCTACCGAGAGAGTAAAAAATAAAAACTTAAAGAAGGAGGCAGTAGCTGGAGGCACCTTTGCCTGGAGCTGAACCCATGTGTGAAAGGACCCCATGGAACCTGGGGACACATGGTCACAGTGACGGTGGTTGTTGGTGAGTCCAGAGGCCTCTGCAAAGAGACATGGCAGTGGAGGGGAACAGCAGATGCGGAGGACTCAGTCTCCTATGGGAAACAGTGATTGGCCAGGAGCCATTTTGGAGCTGGGATGGATAAGCCCAGAACTAGAACTGCTGTCAGCTTCCTCCAGCATCTTCTAGGTGGGAGCAGATCGTGGAAATTGCTTGTACTGAGCCCCGCTCCCGCACGCATTCCAGCAGCCATGCTGAGGTTCACCATCTGTAACCAGCTTGGCTTGGAGGCAGCAGCCAGGCCCACCCCTACTCACACTCCAAGGCCATGGTGGGAGCTCCACATGGGTAACCAGCTCAGTCCAGAGGTGGCAGCTGGCCTAGCCCCCATGCGCACTCTGGCAGCCATCATCGAAGGTCCCCACAGGTAACCAGCTAGGAGGCAGTGGCTAGCCTTGCCTGTGCATCCACTCCACCAGCCATTCGTGAGCCAACACAGGCTGGGAAAGCAGTAAACAGCCTGTACCAGCACACTTAATGGCCACCATCAGATACTCATAGCCAGCACTGGCTAGAAGAACCAAACAGTCTCACTTCAGAGAAATTGTAGCCAATGTGGGAAGTGCCTGGGACCCCACTACCCACTTGTACAGAAGAACCCAGGAATATGTCAGGATAAAGAAGCCAAAGGCAGACTCTGGCCTCCAACCCAAGCAGAACTGGTCCAGGAGATGTAAACACAGAAGAGATTGGGAGCTGCACACCTAAAGTTTATGAAGTGATGGCAGCTGAAGTAAAAGAACAATTTCATGAAGCTATAAAAGAAATTAGAACAGAAATACTATCTCAGGTAAAAGAAGAAATGAAAAACATAATAAAATAATTGCTAAGCACCTCTAAAGAAGACATAGATAAAAAAATAGAGGAGCATAGAAAAATGAGGGAAACCTTGACTGAACAATATAAAAAAGATTTAGAATACATAAAACAGATTCAAAGAGCTATCCAGGAAATTAAAAACTCCATTGAAACCTGGAAAAACCACTTTGAAGAAACTGAAGATAGACTTTCAAAGCTTGAAGACAGGTTTGCAGCTTGTGAATGTGAAAGGAAAGATCTCTTAAAAATAAACAAGGAACCAGAAAGTAATAATTCAATGGCTGCAAGTCAACCCAATGAGACATTAATTAAGAACAACAGATGTGAGTGAAAAAGTAGGGGTCAACACAAATGACATTAAAAGCCGATTTACAGAAATAATATTAGAAAACTTCCCAAGCATAGGAAAAGGGAGTGAAATCCAGATCAGTGAGGCATGTAGAACACCAGCTAGCCATAGACAAAATAAATCTACACCCAGACATACAATAATTAAAATCCCAGAAATTCAACACAAGAACAGAATATTAAAAGCTGTTAGAGAAAAGAAACAGATCACCTATAAAGGAAAACCCATCAGAATCATGACAGACTTCTCAACACAAACCATCAAGTCAAGAAGAGCTTGGAGTAAAGTATTTCAAGTCCTGAAAGAAAACAACTTCCAGCCCAGATTGATGTACCCTGCAAAACTATCTTTCAAAATTAATGGAGAAACAAGATACTTCCATGACAAAGCACAATCAAAGGAATTCATGATCACCAAACCAAACCAACTCTGAAAAAATACTAAAGACTTTCTAGAGGGAGAAAAAAAAGGTCATGGTTCCAAGAATAGTGGCAGAGGGGATCACTGAGCAGAGCAGACAATGGAATGGAAGGGAAAAGTAGACAGCCAAAGGCAGGAAAATAGCATGGCAGAGACAAGGCAATGCATGTTGGCTCTAACCATTAATATAGATGACCTCAATTCACCAATAAAAAGAAACACAGGCAGAGTGGATCAGGAGACAGGGGCCATGAATATGCTTTATATAAGAAGCATATTTAACCTGAAGTCAAAGGAGAGAGAACAATCCTCTATGTGACAGGGAACCAGAAAGAAGTGAGGTTAGCTTGCCCGTTAGCTGCACATTGGATAAGACAATTGTGGCACTTTTATACAATGGAAAGCTACTCAACAATAAAGAAAGAAAACCTTGAGGCTCTTGTAGGTAAATGGATACAACTTGAGATCATGCTCATGGATGAAATGGTTCATAGGCTCATGGGTGAATATAACTAAAGGAGTTAGTTGGATCCAATATGCACAATACATACTGTGAAAGTGAAAGGGGAGGAAGTGTCTAAAAACGGCCATTGTTAATCTATTATTGTGTTTTGAATGCCATTATTGTTTTCATTGTTCTGTCTAGTTTGGTTTTGTTCTGCCTTGGTTTGTCTAATTTTATTATATTTGATAGCATTGACAGCTATTTCAAAGATAACAAAATATATTATGGTAGACATTATTGATTTTCTGTTAACTTGTTTTGAAGGCCTGTATTGCTTTCATTGTTTTGTTTTGATTAATTTTATTCTATTTTGTTTCATTTGAATGTATCATGTCTGATGGTATAGGCAACTACTTTGAAGATAACAAAGTGCATTATGGTACCCACTGTGGTTTTACTATTATCTTGTTTTGAAGTCCTATACTGCTTCCATTGTTTTGTTTTTGTTGGTTTTATTCTGTACTATTTTGTTTGATTTTATATTTCAGTGGTATGGGCAGTTCTTTTGAAGATAACAATAGAAAATATGGTAGTTTGCCATTATTGATTTCCTTGTATTTTGTTTTAAAGTCATGTACCATGTTCATTATTTTGTTTTGATTGACTCTATTCTGTTTTGTCTCATTTGGTTTTATTCTTTTTTTTTAAAAAAAAGCACTAGTCATAATGATGGCAATAGAATTGAAAAACTAATTAATACTTCTTCCTTCAGAACTTGGCTATCCCTGCTTCCCAAAGGATTATAAATACTGTTTTTTCTTATTAGTCCACAAAGATACACATTTAGTGCTATACCACTCTTCCAATAGATTCTGTACACAGTGTGAGACATTGAAACACATTTACCATCTTTGTACAAAGGTCAACAAGGAATAAAGATGAACTATCATGGTAATTGCAAGGAAATTGCTAAATTAAATTTATGAACTCAGATCCTAACCTGGTCTTTATTCAGCCTAAATTTAATGGAATATGTTCAAGGAGAAACATAACAAACCCTGCAGTTTCTGGAGTTTAGAAGTATAGTTTCAGTCTCCTGTGAGAGTCCCCCTGTAGGCTGAGTGAGGTGAGGGACTTTCCTCCACACAAGGCAGGTTTCTGCCTGGAGTTTGGGTGCTGCTCTCTCTCCCTACCCACAACCCTGGAAGAAGAGACTCAGACTGCACTCTTGTCCCAACTTTTATCTCTGCCTTCCCATGGGACACACCTGGGTCTCCACATGAGGAGGTCACACACTCCAATTTTTTTTTAAATTTTATTTTAAGAAATAAGGAAAAGAAAAATTAAAAAAGACAAAATAGAAAAAACAAGAAGTAGAATACAGAGTTCAAAAAAATTAACATCATAAAATCACTAGTTGATACATTACATATTGTCAACTTAATAATTGTTAAAGTTACAAAATCAAAGCATAAAAAGTGGCTAGACAAACATTGACAGTACAAATTCTTCTGTTCAATGATCAAAAGCTCAGTAATATGGTCATCTATTTTACACACTATACATACCATTATATCCTTTAGAGCAATTTCCTTCCCTTTCTCTTTTACAATATCTGTTATATCTATTATACTTTTATATCTATTATACTTTTTGGATACCATTATTCTGCCCATTCTTATTATTTTTTACACTAGAGAGACAATGTGGCATTTACTAATGTGAGTCTTGTTTATTTTACTAATAAGGATATTTTCAAGTTGCCTCCATTTACCTATAAAGACCTTGAGATCATCCTTTTTTATAGCCGAGTAGTATTCCATAGTATGAAAATACCCCATTTTTTTCATCACTCTGCGGTTGATGGGCATTTTGGTTGTTTCCAAGATTTAGCTATCACAAATTGTGCTGCTATGAACATGGGTGCACATATATCACTGTGACATGACCTTTTCAAGTTTTCTGGGAAAATACTCAGGAGGGGAATAGCTGGATTGAATGGAACTTCCAATACTAGTTTTTTGAGGAATCTCCATACTGATTTCCATAGTGTTTACACCAGTCTGCACTCCCACCAACAGTGGATAAGTGTTCCTTTTTCCCTGCAGACTCACCAACATTTATTATCAGTTGTTTTCTTGATGGCAGTTATTCTTTCTGGAGATGAAATCTCAATGCTGTTTTAATTTTCATGTCTCGAATGGACAGTGATGGTGAGCATTTCTTCATGTATTTATTTGCCATTTGTATATCTTCCTCTGAGAACTGTGTGTTCATCTCAGATGCCCATTTTTGGAGAGGGTCTTTGAATTTGGGGGGCTTGATATTTTTCAGTATAGTTCATTACTAGCCCTCATACTCTCAATCTTAATCTTAGCCCTATTCCCAATACTTCACCTATCTAAACAACACAGCATAACATTCCGCCCCCTCAGCCAATGCCTCCTTTGACTACTAGTGGCCAACCTCATTATCCTTACATGAATTGGAGGACAACCAGTTGAACACCCTTACATTACAATTGGCCAACTTGCATCCATCACCTGTGTCCTCCTCATCCTCATTCTTCTCCCACTAGCAAGCATAGCAGAGAACAAAATTCTAAAATGAAGAAGAGTCCTGGTAGTATAAACAATTACTCTGGTCTTGTAAACCAGAAATGGAAACAATTTTCCCCAGAACACTCAACTCAAGGAAGAGACATAAAAAGCCACACTATCAGTACCCAAAACTGAAATTTTCATTAAACTATTCCTTGAATACATAAATGTACAAACACTGCATTCATATGGTGTTCCCATGCACCATCCACACATCTTATGTACTTCGTGCATTAATGCACGACCCCATAACCAAATGTATTAGTACATAATATGTAGAAAGTACATAAACCATTATATGTATAATCAACATTAACCTATTTTCGCCATGAATATTCAGCAAGTATATTAAACTACAAATGTACATAAACCATTAATATATCACTAAACAATAAGAACAATACAACTATCCACTACCAAATAAAACGATCCTATTTGACATAAAACATACATTCCATCATTAGACATGCACCATTAAGTCAAATCAATCCTTGTCCATATGCCTATCCCCTACCACTAATCAACCTCTTGATCTACCATCCTCCGTGAAACCAGCAACCTGCTAGACAGGGATCCCTCTGCTTGCTCCGGGCCCATAACACGTGGGGGTTTCTAAAAATGATCTTTAAAAGGCATCTGGTTCTTACTTCAGGGCCATAACATTCTATCTGCTCACTCGTTCCCCTTAAATAAGACATCTCGATGGACTAATGACCAGACTGGCCCATGATCAATATAACTGCGATTTCATGCATTTGGTATCTTTTAATTTTCGGGATGCTGTGACTCACCATCGCCGTCAAAGGCATGGTCTCCATTCAATTCAATTGTAGCTGGACTTATGAATGAAGTATTCTTGCTTCGCATGAGAAAGATATCAGTGGGAATTCTTTTAATGCTTGAAGGACATAGTCTTGTACGTGTGTATACCTGTACGTACGTGTGTAATTTTTAACAACAAGTATCTATTAACCAACCCCCCTTACCCCGGTTAAAATGCTATTCACTCTGCAGGCCTTTATGCCCACATAGTGCTCATTAACTCCTGCCAAACCCCAAAAAGAAAAACTAACTCACACCCAAATAACATATTTAACACATTCTCCCATTACATCAACACTCTCTATGAAAATTATCACATTCATAGGATGTATGTAAGCCCACTCTATGAAGCTACGACATTATATATACAAGTTCATGTAGCTTACGAATAAAGCAAGGCATTGAAAATGCCTAGACGAGTTTCTAACTCCATAAACAATAGGTTTGGTCCCAGCCTTTTTATTAGTTGTTTGCAGGATTATATATGCGAGAATCATCACTCCAGTGAGAATGCCCTCTAAACCACATAGGGATAAAAGGAGCAGGCATCAGGCACACTACAAAGTAGCCCATAACACCTTGCTTCGCCACACCCCCCTGGGAGACAGCAGTAATAAAAATTAAGCAATAAACGAAAGTTTGACTAAGTCATGTAACTACTCAGGGTTGGTAAATTTCGTGCCAGCCACCGTGGTCATATGATTAACCCAAACTAATAAACTTCCGGCATAAAAAATGTTTTAGAAACATAAAAAATAAGATAAAATTTTATCTAAGTTGTAAAAAACACCAGATAAAACATAAATCAATAACTTGTATGTTCCGGATACAAGTCCTTTCTTTCCCATTCTGTGGGTTTTCTTTTCACTTTGTTGGTGATTTCTTTTGAAGTGCAAAAACTTTTTAATAATATGAGATCCCAGTTTTTGATTCTTTGAAGTATTTCCCATGAAGTTTGCATTTTATTCATGAATTCTCTCCCTATCCCTATTTCTCCAAGATTTTTACCTACTTTGTCTTCCAGTAGATTTAGTGTTTCTGTTTTAATATTTAGATCCTTGATCCATTTTGACTTTAGTTTAGTGTATGGTGATAAGAATGGGCCTATTTTCAGTGTTGAGCATGTGGAAAGCCAATTTATTAAATATTTATTAAACCATTTATTAAAGAGGCTTTTTTTTTCCAGTGAACATGTTTAGCCCCTTTACCAAATATAAAGTGGCTGAGGGTCTTTGTAGTAGTGTTTGCATCTTCTAATCTGTTCCATTGATCCTCAGGTCTATTTCTTTGCCAGTACCATGCTGATTTCATTACTGTGGCTTTGTAGTATACTTTCAGTTCAGGAATTGAGATGCCTCCTGTCTTGCCTTTGTTGGCCAGAATCACCTTTGCTATTCTAGGTTTCTTCTGTTTCCAGATGAATTTTAGGAATATTTTCTCTAGATCTGTAAGGTATGATAATGGTATTTTGACTGGGATTGCATTGAATCTGTATAACAGTTTGGGAGTATAGTCATTTTCACAATGTTGGCTCTTCTTAACCAAGAGCAAGGAATATCCTTCCATTTTCTAATATCTTCTTCAATCTCCTCTTCAATCATATAGGGTAGTATAATTTTCAACATATAAGTCTTTTACACTCTTGGTTAGGTTGATTTCTAGGTATTTCATTTTTAAGATGCTATTGTGAAAGGCAATATTTCCATAATTTATCTCTCATGGAGTTTTTTTGTTTGTATACAAGAATACTTTTGATTTTTCAGTGTTGACTTCATATCCAGCTATGCTGCAGAATTTGTTTATTACCACTACTAGTCTTTTAATGGAGTTTTTGGGTCTTCTATGTAGAGTATCATGTCATCTGCAAATAATGATAATTTAACTTCTTCTTTTCCTATTTTTATTCCTTTTATTTCTCCCTCTTGTCTGATTACTCTGGCTAATATTTCCAGAACTATATTGAATAAGATTGGTCATAGTGAACATCCTTGTCTTATTCCTGATTGTAGAGTGAAGGCTTTCAGTTTTTGTCCATTTAGTATAATGTTGGCTCTTGGTTTGTCATAGATGACCTTTATGAGATTGAGGTACATACCATCTATTCCGAGTTTCTATAGGGTTTTCAACATGAAAAGATGTTAAACTTTATCAAAAGCTTTTTGTGTCTCTATTGAGATGATCATGCAATTTTTATTTTTAGCACGGCTGATGTGGTGTATTACATTTATTGATTTGCATATGTTGAACCATCCCTACATTCCTGGAATAAATCCCACTTGGTCATTGTGTATAATCTTCTTAATGATTTGCTGCATTCTATTTGCCAATATTTTATTGAGAATCTTTGCATCAATGTTCATTAGTGAGACTGGTCTATAGTTCTCCTTTTTGGTTGGGCCTTTCTCTGGTTTTGATATCAAAGTGATACTTGCCTCCAGGAATGAGTTAGGGAGGACTGCTTCCCTTTCAATTTCATTGAAGAGTTTAAGGAGTATTGTCATTAAATCTTCTCTAAATTTTTTATAGAATTTAGCTGTGAATCCATCAGGACCTGGGCTTTTATTTGTTGGTAAGTTTTTAATTACATTTTTGATTTCAGTAGCTGATATTGGGTTATTCAAAATTGCTATATCTTGTTGATTGAGCTGTGGTAGTTCATATCTTCCTTGAAATCTGTCCATTTCCTCTGTGTTTAACACTGTATGTGAGTAGAGATTCAAAGTAGGTGTTCATGATCTTTTGAATTTCCATAGAATCTGTAGTAATTTCCTTCTTTTCAGTCCTCATTGTTTGGATTTGTTTTTTCTTGATAAGGTTGGCTAGGGGTTTATCAATTTTGCTTATTCTCTAAAAAGTAGCTGTTTGATTCATTAATTCTTTGTATTTTTTTTTTTAGTTTCAATCGCATTAATTTCTGCTCTAATCTTTACAATTTCCTCTCTTTTGTGAGCTTTGGGTTTCACTTGCTCTTCCTTTTCTAGAATCTTCAGATGTAGCATTAGGTTATTTATTTGTGTTCATTACATTTTCTTGATGTGACTATTTATTGCTATATATTTCCCTTTTAAGACTGCTTTCATTGCATCCCATAGGTTACAGTACGTTGTATCTGCATTTTTATTGTATTGTAGGTATTGTTTTATTACCTCTTTAATTTCATCTGTAACCCACTGGTTATTCAGAAGGGTTGTTATTTAATTTCCATGTATCTATGCAGGTTTTGAAGGGGCTTTTGCCATTGATTTCCACTTTTAGTGTGCTATGATCAGATATGATGCATGGGATAATTTTGTTCCCTTTGCATTTAGTTAAGACTGCTTTATTGGTTAATATATGGTCTATTTTGGAGAATGTCCCATGTGCAGCTGAGAAGAATGTGTATTCTGACATGGTTGGGTGGAACACTCTGTAAGCATCAACTAAGTCCATTCACTCACAGGTATGATTCAGTTCTGTTTTTTCTTTTCTGACTTTTTGTCTAGTTGACCTATCTCTTTGTGACAGTGGGGTGTTAAGGTCTCCTATTACAATTATGTTCTTGTGTATTTGATTTTTCATGTCTATCAGTATTTGTTTCATATAGTTGGGTGCTCCTGTATTTGGTGCATATATTTTTATAATTGTTAGTTCTTCCTCTTGTAATTTTCCACTAATAAGTATGTAGTGGCCTTCTTTATCTCTTTTAATTCTTTTAGGTTTGAAGTTCACTTTGTCTGCAAACAGAATAGCTACCCCTGCTTTTTTCTGGGTTCCTGCTGCATGGAATACTGTTCATACAGCAGGAAAAAGTCCATCCTCTGACTTTTAATCTATGAGTTTCTTTTTGAGTCAGATGTGTTTCTTGTATACAGCATATTGTGCAATCCTGTTTCTTGATCCATTCTGTCAACGTGTTTCTTTTGATAGGTGAAGTTAGCCCATTTACATTTATGGGTATCACTGATATGTACTGGCTTGAATTTCCTGTGTTCCTATTGTTGGTTTCCTGCTTTTCTCCCTTGTTTAATTTCCTGTCCAGCCTGGTGGTTTCTTTCTGCTGTTGTTCTGGGTATTGTGTTCATTTTTATCTCTGTCTAGTATGTCTTTCAATACTCTTTCTAAGGTTGGTTTTGTGGACATGAATTTCTTCAGTTATTCTTTGTCATGGAAGTATCTTGTTTCTCCATTAAATTTGAAAGAAAGTTTTGCTGCGTACATCAGTCTGGTTTGAAAATTGTTTTCTTTTAGGGCTTGAAATGCTTCATTCCAAGCTCATCTTAACCTGAAGGTTTGTGCTGAGAAGTTTGCCATGATTCTAATAGGCTTTCCTTGATAGGTGAGTTGTATCTTTTCTCTAACAGCTTTTTGTATTCTGTTTTTATGCTTTATGTCTGGGATCTTAATTATTATATGTCTGGGTGCAGATTAATGTTGGTTATGACTGTCTGGTGTTCTATATGCCTCACTTATTTGTGTGTCAGATTTTTTCCCAATGTTTGGGAAATTTTCTGCAATTACTTCTGTGAACAGCTTAGATATGTCCTTTGTGTTGTCTCCTGCCTCCTCACTGATGCCTATTAATCTTGTATTGTTTCTCCTGGCATCATATTGAAGCTGCTGGATTGTCATTTCATGCTACTTTCATAAACCTTGATTTGGATCAGAGAGAGTAGGCTGTGGGGCATAGTTTCTCTCACCATGCTCATGCTGGATCCAAATTTCCATTCTTAGAAGCTGCTGCATTTCTTTCACTCTCACTTGGCTGACAGATGTTCTCCAGCAAGCTTCTCAACTGCATTAAATAAAGTATACCTCAAGATTTTTGGGTTTTTAATTTTGTTTGTTTGTTTTTGATCTTTTTTGAGACAAACTCTCACTATGCAGTTCAGGCTAGACTTGAATTCACTATGTAGTCCAGGCTGGCTTCAAACTCGCAGTGATCATCCTACCTCAGCCTCTCAAGTGCTGGGATTACAGATGTGTGTCACCATCCCCTGCCAAGTTTTTTAGTGTTACACTTCAGATTCATTTATTATTACATTTTTAAAGAAAGACACTCTGCAACAGGTTGTCAAATGTTTAAGCTAAACATTTAATGATTGAGAATCATCTTGGTGTTTCTCAATTATCTCACTGCATGTATTCAAGATGTAAGACTATCTGCTAGACTAGGGTGCTACCCTATCCTAAATTTAGCAATGATACAAAGCATGTCTGCAAGTCCCTAAGACCAAATTGAACTGCCAATATCTGTGAAGAACAATGCCTTTAAAATGTCACAAAACCTCTCTCTCCCTATATATGTATATATACATTTATTTATATTTATTTTATTATATATATGAAAGACAGAGACAGAGCAATCTACCCACTGGAACAGAGGAAATAACTACTTATCTCAAACAAACATTTTCACTTTGTCCATGGTGAAAGCTCCTGTAAGATAAAACCCCGAATTAAAGAGCACACAGGCCTTGGTTATTGCCCTTATAATAAATTGCTAGGCTAAAAAAGAAAATAATCAGAAAGCTTCATCTGATCTTTGGCTTCTATAAATCAGTCATTGAACTGAACAACCTCATTACAGCTGAGCAAAAACTAAAAACAGATAAGGCTGAAATAAAAAATGAGAGCAAAAAAAAAAAATCAAGTCTTAAGACCCACAGCACTGCTCTGCACAACTCCAAGAAAGAGGATCAGAACAGACTTTTGTGGTGATCACCCCACCCTCTGGGGCCATCCACCCCACACTGGGAGCTCCATAGGCTCTCATCAAGCTGACTGACTAAGGGAATTCTTCACTGGAGTACTCCCTCTGCCTCCTCCCGTAACCCCTTTCATTTAGCTGATCGAAATTCGCAGCTGGTAAGAACTGTTGAAAACACTTAATGGGATAAAATACTATCCACCTGACTGTTGTTAAGAATGAAACATTTCTAACATCAGGCTGATTTAACATGGTAAATGGTCTGCATGTTGAGAGAATTAAAGAACAATCCTCTTTACACTAAAATAATCAAGAGTTTCTCCCTAATATTCTTGCAGTAATCTAATATAAAAGCTGTATGGAGTGTCTTGTTTCTTTCCCTGAGATACGCCATTAAAGGGGCACCACAGTACAAGAAAAATTAAGTGGAAACATCTTCCCTCTCTTTGCAAATTTTAAAAATACATAAAACTTTCATTTTGACCACTGACTGTTGAATAGAAAGTTACCTTATCTGTGCCTCAGTAACTAATCTATAAAAGGGAATTAACAATGCCTAGGTAGAGATGAACACACAGTTCTCAGATGAAGCAATACAAATGGCAAATAAATACATGAAAAGATGTTCATCATCATTGGTCATTAGAGAAATGCAAATTAAAACCACACTGAGATTCCATTTCACTCCAGAAAGAATGGCCAGGATCAAGAAAACTACCAACAGCAAATGCTGGAGAGGCTGTGGGGAAAAAGGAAATCTTCTGCGCTGTTGGTGGGAGTGTAGATTGGTGCAACCACTGTGGAGGTCAGTCTGGAGATTCCTCAAAGCTGGGATTGGACGTCCCATTTGACCCAGCTATTCCACTCCTAGGCATACTCCCAGAAGAACTGAAAACATCATACCACAGTGATATATGTGCACCCATGTTTATAGCGGCACAATATGTAATAGCCAGATCTTGGAAACAACCTAAGTACCCATCAACTGAGGAATGGATAAAAAAATTGTGGTACTTTTATACAATGGAGTACTACTCAGCTATAAAGAATGATCACACTGAGATATTTATAAATAAATGAATTCAACTTGAGACAATACTCATAAGTGAAATAAATCAAACTCACAGGTATAAATACCGCATAGTCTCCCTAGTGTAGGAAAAGGTAAGAGTACATAAGATTCTGTGGTAATCATGGATGCCCATTATATTGCTTTGAAGACTTATAATGTTTTCATTCATTGGTTGGAATGATTTTATTCTGTTTTATTTGTGTGATTGTATGAACAGCTACTTTGAAGAAAACAAGACATTATGGCAGCCATTGCTGATTCAATATCATCTGGCTTTGAAGTCCTACCATGCTTTTGTTCTTCTATAACCATTGGTTCTATCATGTGTTGTGTTCTATCATGTGTGTATCATGTGTATGTGTAATAATATAAACAAATTTTTTATGGAAAATCAGATATTATAGTAGCCATTGTTCATTTTCTGTTATTTGGTTCAGAATGCCTTGTAATAGTTTCATTCTCTTGAATGCTTTTATTCTATTTTGTTATGTTTGATATTATTGCTTGTGAAGCTAAGCTCAACTATTTCAAAGAAAGAGATATTATGGTAGCTACTGTTATCCGATTGTCTTGTTGTGAAGTGCTGTGTTGCTTGTATTGTTCTGTTCTGATCTGCGTTGTTTTGTCCTCTTTTGTTTTATTCTCTGTAAAATAAAATTGAAAAACAAAACAATGCCTAGGTGATATACATGCAAAACAAATACAAAATAAAAATAAAAGTGTAGCTTTCCTGCTTCAAGAAGAGATTTTCCTTTCCTCCTTTTTCACTGAGTATTTAATTTACAAAATTATACCTATCTGTTCTCTTTAAAATGCACATAAGTGCTTTTGAAAACTAGGCAGGCCTCTGTGGCCTCTGGGTCTGTAACCCGGGCATCGCTGTTCTCATGGACTTGGAGGCTAACATGGAAACATATAGAGTTGGCTCCTGTCTGCCAGCTTCTGAGAACACCTTGGTCATCATGAAAATCATGTTTTGTCACAAAGTATGAGGAATGTGCTTTTCTCCTAGACAATGTCAACTGTTAACATAGAGGACAACTCCAACTGCCAGGTAAAGTAAGATGAAGTGTGCATAACAAATGGTGTCATAAGGCTATTTCTGAAAGCATATACATAGTGACAGTATCTTCTTGGTGATGCAAAGGATGAGATTTCTTTTTGTTGTTGAAATCTTTCACTGGATTGCAGTGAAATCACATTCTGGTTTAATACTTATTGGAAAATAGCATTTTCTTGTCTACTACCTTTATGAAGATGATGATTCTGGTTTGGGACAATATTTTGCCTTCAATTAAATTCCTCCAGCATGTAGAATGATGGCTATATGCTCCAAGTGGTGGTGGTTATGGGGCACTAAGGGGGTTTGGGGCACTAAGGGAACTGAAAACACATGAGGAATTGAATTGAACACTTTGGCTTTTTTTGATTAATTTGAATAACTAACCCAAATACTATTAGGAAAATATTATATTCTCAATAAATATCTGTCTATTGATAGACATGCTATTTTAAGGGTGGCAGTATGGCTAAATTTGATGGTTTTTCTTTTGGTTTAATTGGATATTATTCCATGTTATGTTTCCCTATTAGAGTTGCATGCCTGTCCTTAAGGGAGACCATAAACAAGGTCACACCCACTGAGAAAGTGCTTGGTTTATGTCTTAGCTTGTTTTTTGCTATTTTAAGTGTTTTAACCCAATACTGAGTAATTTATAAAGAAGGGAAATTTATTTTTTTTTTGATTAAAATTAGCACGTGTTTGCAAAACATAATGATTATATCTTTGTGAGGAGTCGGCACATATACATAGCACAGCTCAATTCTTTTAATTTCCTTTCCTTCCTCTTTTTCTCTGCTCCCTCCGTCCTTCCATTGTGTCCTTTTTTCCTATTATCTATCTTTTATTTTGCTCTTTTTTATGACATATCCAGATGCAATTACGTTTTCACCACATGGACTTTTTGGCACATATTAAAATATAGCAGTTTACTCCCATTAAGTTTTAAATGAATTTCAACATGAATGGTAGAGCCATTACAGCTTCTACTTTAGAAATTCGTTCTCTCTCTGTGGTCAAGATATTAGTGAATACTGAAACCCATGCTTTGTATTGGGTACTTTTAGTACTTTGTGTGTATTAACTTATGGTACTTAATTTTTACAAATTAAGGATAGGTCATACTATCCACTTTTTAAAAATGAGTTCCTGAGCAGAGAGAAGTTAATTACTTGCAGTCACAGTATCTGTGAAATATGTGGTGAGAATTCCTGCTAATTCTGTTCCTATGAAGGAAACAGGCATAGGTTTTCTTTTGGAATATTTCTGGTTTCTCACATTCTGAACTTTATAAAACTTTTTTTTTCTTTTCTAAGGCCATGTTTCCTTCAGCAAGACAAGTGAGGAAGTAAGTAGAAAGTCATGGAAAGTAATGATTTACTGTCTTATAATTTGATGACATCTTTTTTCCCAGGCATAAAATTTTTGTACTACTTTTGGGTTTCTATAATAATTTACATCAACAAAATGATCACCTGTCCAATATAGCTAAAGAGATCTCTTATTCTATTCAAAATGTTTCAAAGAAGAAAAATAGCAGAGAACAAAAAGCAAAATAACACATTTACAGCACATAGAAACACTCCTCTGTAACAATCCTTTTGCCAAAATATACAGGGAGAGCCACAAACCTAGGATTAAGAGATAGACATCAAATCAGTGGTCCTTAGGCCTGAGTGCTAACATCCATCTAGGAGAAGAATGAAGAGATGAAAACATGAAGAAGAATGGCGCAACTGATAATCCAGCTCTAAGCCCAGAGACACTGAAAACTACTACACTGTGAAAAGTGGCTCTAGGAAAACCCTAACAAAACAGACAAAGAGGTACTAAGCTTTTCTCTCAAAGAGAAAGAGCAGAACTGAGGTGGAAAATTTCAAGCCCAGCTCTGTACCTCAGTAACTTTAGAGATCAAACATATAATTCATTTAGGCACACAGAAAACCCAAAGCTGAAAAACTAATGCAAAACTCGTGTCATCCCTGGGGGAACTTAGCACAAAAAAATACAGGATGAATCTATACAGAGCTGCTCAGATCTGGGTTACAGAAGTTTTTACAAGAGAAACAAGCCACACTAAGACAACCTCACATTTAAAGATGATAAAACTCATGGGGGAAAGAATTCCACGCAATGCAGGAACTGTCAAACTGAAGAAACATGAAGAAAATAAAGAAAAGTGATAAATCTACACCTAGACACACTGCAAAATTGAAGCATGCCTAAGACCAAGGAATTTTAATGTTTAAAATGCTTAAGTATTTTGGAAAGTAAAGCGCTTATTCTTTCCATCTTGCATTATTTTTCACTTTAACATAGTATTAATATTAAATAAACAGAGACAATATCACTATGAAAAAAATTCCTTTCAAATTTCATTTCTTTTATGGAAGTTTAAAGAATATCTTATGAAAAAAAATTGGAGTGCCCTTCCCTCTGTTACCACTTACCATCCCTGAAATCCATCAAGGTGAACTTGAAACTTTTTAATTGTTACACAGAAATGTCTGCTGGTGTTCAAGTTCAGTTGTCAGACAAAAGTTTGGTGTGGTTTTTACTTTGATGAAGCTGGCAGAGAACTTTTTAAAACTTTGTAAATCTTTTGATAAAATCCTGTCTTAGACAATTTATAAAAAATTAATTTTTTTATTATTTTTTTATAAATATATAAAAATTCATGTTTACATAAAGTATCTACCTTTATATCTCTAATACAAGAGCACATTTATCAAGTGTTTATTTGTCCCAGAAGTGTGTGTGGGGGATTGGAGATAATAATTATAAGTTAAACTCATCATAGAAAAATCACTTAACTCATCTATCAGTATGTTTTCTAAGGAGTGAGTGTATAATAAAAGCAGAGTCACAGCATAAGAAGATGATGATATTCAGAGGCAGTAGGAAAATCTAAGCTAAAGAAAAGAAGTCATATTTCACAGAGGAAAATGAGCATAAATTATTAAGGATTTTGAAGAAAGCACAAATTACATTGGTGCCAGGACCATTTAATTTGGTGGTTGGAAGACTCGTGGAAGATATTCACTAAAAACTTGAGATATTTATAAACAAGAAAAAATTTAATGGTAAGAAAATGGAAGCAATCAGTAGAAACCACTAGCAGGAAATTCAGCAGCAAATAGATGACGGCATCTAGGAGGAGAATGACAGGTCATACAGGCTGAAATGAGAAGTCTGTTTTGAAAGAATGGAGACAAAGTGGTATCAATAGAAACTGATCACCTTAATTCAGAAGTATCTGTGTTAGCTTTTTGTTGCCTGTGATAAACTACTTGAGATGACAACTTAAAATAAGATAGGATTTATTCTGGCTCATGGTTTACTCCACACTCACCTGGCCCCATCTCTGTGAGACTATGGCAAGGTAGACTATCATGATGGGGAGGTGGGGAGCAGAGTGGTCCCTTCACGGGCAGCCTGGATGGCACAGAAGGGGCAGAGGGAAAGGAAGACAGAGAAAGGGGGCAGAGAGACAGATAGGTACATGCCAAGGTCAAGACCTTTGAAAATATACCCTTCAGAGACATGTCCCTGGTGACTTCTTTCAACAAAGCTTCCTAACAGCTGTTTAGCTGTTCCATTGGTGAGTTCAGTGCCTTTCTATGCCCTGTATCTGAACACTGTGAATGCTGCTGCATTGGGTATCAAGCCTTCAACACATGAACCTGTAGGGGACACTCCAGACCCATGCCCTGACAATCTCTAATGAAATTTCCCGAGGTGTTAGACTCTACAATGAAGTCAGAGGGGGAACAGAAAGGAGATGAGACAACTCTTTATTAGGAAGGTTCTCAAGGACAATGAGAGCTAGTATGAGGAAATGCAGTACCGTCTATCAGAAGGGCTGCTGTTACAGTTCATGCTCTTCTGTGGGGAATGGAGTAGACACTGGAAAGTTGTAGGGAATCAGTGAGACCTCACTGAAGAGACAACAATCTGTGGAGTAGATCCTTGTTAACCCTGCATGTTGTATATTCACACACATGCATGTATTCTCATGGTGGATACGCAGTATATGTGTATGTATAATTTGTATAACACACACTTTAAACACACACACACACACACACTACACACACACACTGAAAAAAAAATACTAACACCAACTAGAGGAAAAGATTCAGGCCCACTAAACTGATGAGCAGGGCTCTGTTCTACATTTAACTTTAGCGACTGAAAAAAAAAAGAGGCCATTTTGTACTTTGACACTAGGAAAGTCTAAGATGGAGAAAAGTTAGTTTGACCTATGTCATCCAAACAAACAAAACAAAACCAAGGAAAGAATTTGGAAAAGCGATTATATAGCAAGACAGTAAGTGTGCTATTTCTTTTTATATAATCTTTGAAAAGTGTTGGCATAATTTTTTCATTTTCTTTTTCATAAAAAGTAAAACCCTAAATTTAAAACATCTCTACAAAGTTCAGATGCAAATGACAGGGTAAAGAAAAAGGAGCACCAGAGACCATGGTTACATAAAACAATGAGATCTGCAGAACCGTGTGATGCATGAAAGGCACACTTCATCCTGGAAGGTGTCATGTGTACTAGTCATTAGGTGGCTGCAAAGATCCATTAACATCAAAGAGAGACCTGTTCACAAGAGCTAGTTCATAAAATAGGCAAATGGGCACCTTAATAAAAGAAATGATTTTGTAAGACAAATGTGATGATGATCTTTGTGGTTTTTAACATAATTATATTGTAGATTTAAAAAGCCAAAGTCCATCAAACTGTACCCCCTTTTTTTTTGGCAGAACAGGCAGGCACTGCCCCAACTGAGCCATATCCCTGGCCCAACTTTTTTTAAAAAGTAAAATTTAATTTAAATTTTTCCATAAGTAGAGTAATTTCTGAGCTATATTCTGTGATGTAAAGAGTCCTCATCATCTTGGGGTGAGGCAAACTAATGGCTCCCAGGTTACATATATTTAAGTTTATTTTTTATTTTTTTTAATGATTCTTTGGGAATACAGCAAGTTTTTCCAGAAATAATGACCTAAGAACAAAGAAATGTTTTCCAGAAATACCTGGGTTGCTTTCTAAGATGAGTGACTATTATTTTGTCCACATTTTGGCAGCTTGAAGCTGAATATTTTATATCAAATGCACAAAAGTGAAAGTTACAGCAACAGTTCATCCAATGAGATAAAAAGATAAAATTCCATTTCATAAAGTGTCCCACCCACTCCTCTGTTTTCAGCTCTGTTTGGTAATATTATTGAAAAGTCTATGCATATTATTAGCAAAGCATAACTCAGATTCTATAATGATTGTCTTCATAATCTTTGTTTTATTCATTTGTTTTTTCATTTACTAAATTTATAAGCCTGTCCCCATTCCTAAATTGTTATAGTACCCTCCCTGCAAAAACACATACACATGAGTTCTGAGCAAAATATTAAAGACAGCAAATGACTGCAATAGCATCCAAGAGAAAAACCAATAAAATACAAAAGCACATCTTTCAATAATATCTTTTCTTCTGGATAGGCACTACAGAAAAAATAGGATTTCAGTTTTAAGTCTAATCCTATGGTTATGGCCTTGGGAATGTATTATTACAAAAAAGGAGGGCATTTCTAAAAGATATAAGCCTGTCTTCAAGGGTTCTCACCTCTGGAAAACATTCCCTCTCAACAAATGCATATTATGATTTGGGGATCCATCAAGAGTGACTTCCTAATTCAGGGAGCCATCCTCTGGTTAGGCCCTTGGCATTTCATTTTTAGATCTGTAATTCATTCAGATGCTAATTTTTGTCTTGAGTTTTACTGTTTTTATTGTTGTACAGGATAAGATTTTCCTATTTCTCGTTGGCTAGGGGGTCCTCAAGGCCACACCCAGCTCAGTGATTTGTGAGGAAGTCTCAGGGGACTCAGCACAGAGTGATATTCATGTCTGATGTTTATTAAAGCAAAAAGACATGAAGCAAAAATCAACAAAGGAAATGGTACATGAGGTGTAGTCCAGGGGAAAACCATGCGTGGCCTCCAAGAGCTCTCATCCAGTGAGTTCATAAAAGCCTCCATGTCTCCAGCATTAATTATAACAAGTGTGAAATGCTGTCTACCAGAGAAACTCATTAGAGACTCAGAGTCCAGAGTTTTTATTAAGAACTGGTTTTTTAGTTATCCTCTACTTCTGCCAAAATTCCAGATTCTTAGAAGCAAAACATGCATTCAACATAAACCATATTGTTTGCAAAAACAGATTAGGCACAGTGAGCCACTTTTATTACTCAGGGAATGGTGGGAACATTCAGAAACCCAAGCTCCCAAACACTGGCCCAAAACTAACCTCAAAAGCAAATCTTTCTAAGAACAGCAAATGCGTGCCCTAGGTGTTAACTCCTGGTGCACTTTCCCTCAGAGACAAGATGACCAAACTTTGTGTTTCTGTGTGGAGTCTTGAAGAAAATCCCAAGCTTTTTGGGTGAATATAGATTCATGGAATGATATTAAGCTAGATTTTCTTTGAGTGAGAAGGGATGGAGGTCTTGAAGCAGGACATTGGGCTGATCACTGGTATGACTTCTCTGTGATGGAGAAAGGAGGCCAATATGCCTGTTAGCAAGTGGCAGGAATCAGTGTTCTGTTCCAGCAGCGGGTCTGGGTGTGGGAGGACTTGTACTGGAGGGCAATGCATGTGGCATCACGGGATCCACACATCAATAGTTACAGTATTGAGAACAAATCAAAGGAGTCTTGAGCATGTGTCCTGTGCAGAGAAGAGTAGCACCTTCTCATTCTATTGTACATCCAAAGTTGAAGGCTCCTGTGGAAGCCTTGGTGTCCTGAAGACATAGGTCAGGTTTTCAGAACTCTATCATATATTCTTTGGAATTCTTAAATGTTTCTCAGGAAAAAAGTATGTTCCATCTTTGTACTTCTAAGTTCATTAAACATTAGAAAAAAGAGAATTGATACTTAACTTTTCATATACATGCTGAAGAAATACAATAATGTGCTTCTTTTTGAATCTCACTATTGTAGAGAAAATTCAACCCAGTTAAACATCAAATGTCATGGAAACATAATGAGTGGGTATTATGAACTTATTTTACTGATGAAAAACTATGATTTAGAAATGTTAAAAAATTTGAAGTAGCTATTAGTTTATTTAGAACTCAACCTTATTTTTCCTGCCTTCAAAACTATTCACAATGTAGCAACTATACTATACTAAAAAACTCTGAGAATTTAGAAAAACTAAGTATGTCCTCATACATCTTAACATGACATCTATTATTTTTCATTATAGATAAGTAATTGTAAAGGAAGTAATATACTATATAAGTAATGAAACTTCACATAAGTGATTACATTATTTAAAAGTATAGTTAATATAACCCAGCCATAGCATTTCTATAATCATTGTCCATTTGAAGAATGGACTTTTTACACTTAATTTTGCATCATTACCATTTAACTTTGACTTGTATTTCTACTCAATATCAAAAGCAGAAATTCATTGTAATGTAATAATTGTTATGCCTAAATATCTTTCATAGCTCACCTTATCCACCTCTGCAATAAGAATATAAGATTCTAAGTGATTTAAAATATTTATTAATCAATAAATATTATAGTTATTAATTATTCATATATTCATTGATACATATCACTTATTTCTAAGCCAAAGTAGAGTTAAGCATCAATGTTATAACTACTTTTCATTTTTACTGATACAAGGGCTGAGAAAATTTGATCACCTAAATAAATATGACAGATGGTAAAGGATAGTGTTGTTATAACCATATCCCACAATTATTTGAACATCAGAATGATCTGCAAAACTCACTTGGTGAATTTTTATCACCATTTACTGAACAACTCTTTTAGGGCTTTGTCCAGCTTTATTCAAAGTAACAAACTAGAAACTCTTTGATCTGTCAGAGGATTTGTTACTCAGGCATTAGCAATATTCCATTTCTCAACAACCATAATATATTTCAGATTATTCCTTCATTTGGCAGTCTAGGTGTTTCTACATTGCCTGAACTCAGGCAATGTAGCATTGTAGGAATGTAGTGACTAAGGAGCTGTGTTCCTCTAAAATGGGAGAAAAGGCTCTCATGTAAATTGTTGATTAGAGATTACATTTCTGTCTTAAGGCTTCCCTGTCTGTGCACTTTATCTTACAAACTTTAGGAAATACTAAAGGAAGAGGTATAAATAAGAGTTGAAAACTGCAAATGAATTGCTTTAAAAATTTCAATGTCCACATCCACCTTGGAAAATCTTCTCAGACCAGGAGCAAATATACAACTTGTCTGAAGAAACAGCTTGGTTGTATGCATTCCTTTCTTCTAGCCCTAAATGGATGACATGTGTTTACTATCTGATTGTATTTTTTTCCTCTACAATTGCAAAAAACTTCAAGTAGGAGATTTATCTTCTTTTCCTATATCTTTTTACTATCTAGTGTAGTGTTTGATATGTAGCATGTGTTAATTAAATATGCACTTGATGCCTAAATGCTGATACTAAGCAGAATTTTATTAACATTACATATTAATGAAGTAAAGCAGATCACAAATCAGTATGTTTGCTATGATCTCATTTTGATCAAAACCAGCAGTACCAATATATGTACATTTTTGTACAAAAGTGTATGTAGAAGGAAATAACTTCACAATATGTCAATAGATACTACTAGGTCGATGATTTTTGTCTATATTTTTGAAATCTCTATTTTCTGGTTTACCAAGTTTAGACAAGTTTTACAATTTTTTAAAAAAGTGTACAAACACAGCATTAAGTAGAAGAGACAGGACATCTGGCTAGGAATAGTGTCTTGGAACAGCTTCAAGCTGGCCACAGCCCAAAGAGAAACTGCTGGTGACAAGAAATACGTCCTCCCCTCTTAACTTTCAGACAAACTATGACTGTCTTGACAAGACTCTGGAAGACCACCTCACACACGAACACACCCACAAATTCTGGCAGGCATGCTACCCGTGAAAAAGGAGTAACTTACTTAAAGCACTGCTGCATCATTGGTTTAAATTTCATTCTATTTTTATTTTAAAGAAAGAAAAAACAAAAACAATGGTACAGAATTTCAAAACAAGATAATAGGAAATTAATGATGGTTAATACATTGTGTATTGTTACCTTCAAAGTAGTTGCTCAGATTACAAGGTATAGGCATGCAAAAATTGATCAAATAATATAAGCACAAACTGGTTTTTTAACGAACTGAAAGAAATCAGTAGTATAACAATCTTATCTATCCTTTGTGTATGTTTTCTTTTCCCTTCCTTCTTTTTTCATTTTATCCATCCCAGTTGTTTTCTTCCTTTTGAGTAATTTCTTTCCCTTTCACAATATCTATTACGGATTTTCACTTTTATTTACTTTTTCAGTTTCTTACTCTATGGAGTCAATATGATGTTTACACATGTGAATTTGATTTATTTCAGTTATGAAATAAATGGATTCTAGTTGCATCTATTTGCCTAGAAAAGCCTCCAATTTATCCTTCTTTATAGCACACTAGTACTGCATTGTATAAAAACACCTCATCTTTTTATCCATTCCTCAGTTGATGGGTATTTGGGTTGTCTCCAAGATTTAGCTATTACAAAGTGTGCTGATATAAACACGAATGCACATATAACTCTGTGGGATGATGTTTTTAATTCTTCTGGGTAAATATCCAGAAGGAAAATGAGTCTTTTAATCCTAGTTTTTTGACAAATCTCCACATTTATTTCCACAGAGGTTATACCAGTCTACACTCCCACCAAAAGTAAGTTTCTAAGGAAGTTTTATTTCTTAGCTAAGAGATTCTGGATCTTTATGTATAAATTTTCTACAACCACTTGGCTATAACAACAAAAACATTTAGAGTTAGAAATGTTCCCATAGTATTGTTTAGAAGGGAAAGTAGATTTATCTCTACATGTACTATAACAAAACACTCAGTTTCACATATTGAATTCTTTTCACTAATGTAAATTTGCTTCACCAATAATTAAATATGACTTATCTTTTTTTATTTCAAAGAGAATAAAACCAAGAAAAATAATACAGAATAAAGCCAGTCAAAATAAACCAATATAACTGGAACAGGACTTCAAAACCTTACGAAATCAACAATAGTTACCATAATGCCTTTTGTTGTCTTCAAAATAGCTGCAGATACCTTCAGACATAGTAAAAATTAAACAGAACAGAATAAAAACAATAAAGACAAAACAATGAATGCAATGAAGGACTTCAAACCAAGCCAATAGCTAAATCCAAAATGGCTATCATAATATGTCTTGCTATCTTTGAAATAGCTGCTCATGCCATCAGAGTTAACATAATCAGACAATAAAGAGAATAAAACCCAACACAACAAAACAGTGAAAATGATATGTTTTCCAGGTAGGGATCACCTTCTGTGAGGCCTGGTTCTCACCCTCCGCAGTCCGTGAATGGCACTGACTCACCAAGAGTGGCTTGGATCTGGCTGTTCCCACTTCAGCAGCGGCCTGTGTATCACACTGGTTCCCTGGTGGGTATCACTTCCTTCTTAAATACAAGTTAATGTTAAAGGTTTAGTAATTTTTTATAGAAATAAAGCCACAAATCTAAGAATTTTAATTGAATTAAGTCATATATGCTTTAACAGTACCTTCCTCACCTTGAACTATTTGTAATTTGCATTATTTTAGACATGGGAAATTAATACATACCACACACACAAAGACACATGCACACATATACATAACTCAGAACTGACTGGTTTTTTGGTTGTTGCTGTTATTTTAGACTTTGTGATTTAAGCAGACAGAATCACCTCAAGAAGTGTGAAAAGCAAATAATTTAAAAATCACAACGATTATTTATCTTTGGACCTTGTATTTTTCTTTACCACTAGGTCTTCTTAAAGAAACTAGGTTATACAGGTCCATCCCCCTGTAAAACTTCTATAGAAAGAAAAGATAATGAAACAATGGATGAAAACTTTCCCATAAGTCATAATATGACCACACTTCCTCATTCCTTCAAATACTAACATAAACCAAGTACAAGGGTATAGAAATTGTAGAAGGATGTCATTTACATGTCAAAAATTTCTAGATTTACCACCAATCCCAGTGCTACATAACAAAACAATCACAAATGCTAGACTCAGCTGCCCTTGAGAGGCCCACTCCCCATGCCTGCGTGAGGCTTTGAGGGAACATTTAAACAAATCACAACAGAGATGCCACAATATAAAAGAAAATATTGTACTACAAGAATGTAGCAACTATTTTGGAACAGTTCTGTTGAAAATAATCTTGATTTAATGTTGAAGACCGCTTTATACTTGGAGAAATAGTTATCTTTTCAGAGAGTAATCTCCAGGGATGGAAAACAAAGCACAGATTTGCTTATCATTCAGTAGGACAGTGGTAACTTCCCAAAGCTCTGTGTCCCTTGACTATGTGATAGACCTGCTGCACCAGCCACTTCTCCCAGTCACCCCATGGGACATGGAGAACAAAATGACACAGCTGATGCCATGCTACTGACATGAGAGCCCAGGAGACTCCTGTCTTCTGGCAGTCAGAGCCCAGCTAATTAGCTTAAGAATCCTAGGTTCTCTGAGTGTTTGACAATATCTTCAAAAGCTAGAAAGTGAAGTAAGAAGAAAAGAACAAAGTATGTTTCTCAATTTATTAGAGGCAAGTGGTCAAGAAGGATGATTTAACAATTATCAGTTAATTATCAATTAATTGAGAATAGCAATCAGAGAAAATATATTTGTCTTGTTTAAAAATAGAAAACTAATCAGTATTATATGCAGATAGAATAAACCTTTAAAATCACTAGAAAAGTTACAGAATAAATGAAAATAGTGTCAAAAGCCAAGGAAAGGGAAAGGTGGAAGCAGCAAGAAATGTAAAAAGCAGAAAAAGATTAAAATAGTAAGAACAAGGTATCAGTATGATTTCATGAAGGTATATGCAAATGTGTTATTTTAAAAAATTCTGATTGCATCGAAATGTAAAATTCTATTTATAAGAAACACATTTAAAAAAATTATTCCCGAAGGCTAAACATAAGAAGTTAAAACATTTCTAAGAAACAAATTTTTAATTAGTAACAAGAGCTTTAAAAACATGTTTTTGTGACCAAGGCAGGAATTTACATTTAAAATAATCTGAAATACATACACAGATTTACACAAAGATATTTATTTCCAAAATTACTTGCAATTATGCTCTGAAAAAAATCTGAAAATTATAACAAACCAATATCATTAATGGACTAATAGGCAAGCATTTGAAATATTGTTTCTACATAATATTTCATGACATTAGAAAATGTCACAACATGATATTAATGAAAAAAATTTAAAACTATATAAACAATATTTAATGAAATTTCATAAATAGAAAATACATGGGAAAAATTCACCAAAAACAGTGATTATTACTGAATATTGAGCTTAATTTTTTAAGAAAACAAACAATAAAGCAAAACAAAGGAAGAAAAACAATACAAGATTTCAAAACAAGGTAAGAGGAAAGTACCCGGGGTCACTATGTTGCATATTGCTATGTTCGAAATAGTTGTTCACATTATGAGATATGGGTATGCAAAACAGACCTAACAATATAAGCACTCACAATTTCTTTTCATAAACTAGCAGAATTAGTGGTACAATTATCTTAACTATTTTGGGCATATATGTATATATTTTTACCCTTTCTTCTTTTCTCTGTTTCCTCATCCCAGTTTTTCTTTCCTTTTTAGCAGTTTCTTTCCCTTTCACAGTATCTATTATACATTTTGGATGTTATTTAAAACTCTTTCAGTTTCTTACATGAGATAGTTTATACATGTGAGTCTGATTTATTTCACTTATGAGTATGATTCTAGTTGCATCCATTTACCTATAAAAAGCTCAAATTTATCTTTCTTTATAGTTGAGTAGTACTCTGTTTGTATAAAAATACCACATTTTAAAAAATGCATTCCTCAGTTGATGGGCATTTGGGTTGTTTCCAAGATTTACCCATTACGAATTGTGCTGCTGTAAACGTATTTTGCTGTGATATGATGTTTTTAATTCTTCTGGGAAAATACCTAGAAGGGGAATAGCTATGTCAAATGGGACTTCTAATCCTAGATTTTTTAAAAAAACATGTTTTTAAAGCTCTTGATCCACACTGATTTCCACAGTGGTTTTACCAGTATACACTCCTACCAACAATAGAAAAGCATTCCTTTTCCCCTGCCTACCTTCCAGCATTTGTTATTGGTTGATTTCTTGATGATAGTCATTCTTTCTGGGTGAGATGGAATTTCAGTGTTGTTTTAATCTGCTTTTCTCAAATAACCAGTGACTGTGAACATTTTTTAATATATTTCTTTGCCATTTGTATTTCTCCATCTGAGAAGTATGTATTCATCTCAGATGCCCATTTTTGTATTGGGTGTTTAAATTTTGAGGACCTATTTAAAAAAAAATTCTTTGTATGGTCTAAATGGAAGCCTTTTTCAGAAGGACTGTTGGCTAAGATTTTTTGCCAATTTGTGAGTTATCTTTTCACTATGTTGGTGATTTCTTTTGATGAGCAAAAATTTTTTAATAAGGTGAGGTCCTAGTTGTTGATTCTTTGAAGTATTTCTCATGTAGTTTGGTTTTTGTTCATGAGCTCTCTGACTACACCCATGTCTTCAAGATTTCTGCCTACTTTGTCTTCCAGTAGATTTAGTGTTTCTGTTTTAATATTTAGATCTTTGATCCATTTTGACTTTAGTTTAGTGTGTGGTGAGACACTGGTCTAGTTTGAAGCTTCAACATGTGGAAAGCCAGGTTTTCCTGCACCATTTATTAAAGAAGCTATCTTTTTTCCAGTAAACATGTTTGGCCACTTTGTTACAGATAAGGTGGCTGAGTGTGTTTGTAGTTGTGGCTGCATCTTCAATTCTGTTCCATTCATCCTTAGGTCTGTCTTTTTGCCAGTACAATACCGATTTTTATCACATTAGCTTTGTAGCATAATTTCAAGTCAGGGATTGTTATGTCTCCTGTCTTATCTTTGTTGCCTTGAATTGCCTTTGCTATTCTAGGTCTCTTCTAGTTTCCAGATGTATTTTAGAACTATTTTTTCTAGATCTGTGAGGTATGATAATAATATTTTGATTGGAATTGCATTAAATCTGTATAATAATTTTGGCTGTATGGCCATTTTCACAATATTTGTTCTTTCTACCTATGAACAAGAATTATCTTTCCATTTTCTGAAATCTTCAGTTTCTTTTTCAGACTATTGTAATTTTCAATGTATAAATCTTTTACTTCCTTTGATAGATTGATTCCTAAGTGTTTTATTATTTTAATGCTATTGTGAAGGGTGTGGTTTCCCAAATTTTTCTCTCTGAGTTTGTTGTTTGTCTATAAGAATGCTATGGATATTTGAGTATTAACTTTCTATCCAGCTATGCTACTGAATTTGATTATTAAACCTAAAAGACTTTTGGTAGAGTATTTGGAGTCTTTTATGCAGAGTATCATGTCATATGCAAATGATAATTTAACTTCTTTTGTTCCTATCCTTATTCCTTTTATTTCTCTCTCTTGTCTAATTGCTCTGGCTAATATTCCCAGCACTATATAGAATAGTAGTGGTGATAGTGGACATCTTTGTCTTGTACCTTATTTTATGTTGAAAGCTTCCAGTTTTTGTTCATTTAGTATGATCTTGGCTGTTGGTTTATCATAGATGGTGTTTATCAGATTGAGGTAAAGAATATCTATTCCAGTTTTCTGTGGGGTTTTTATTGTGAATAAAAATGATAAAAATGAGTGCTGGATTTTATCAAGAGATTTTTCTGCATCTATTGAGATGATTGTGTGATTTTTGTACCTTGCTCTGCTAATATGGTGTATCACATTTATTGATTTGTGTATTTTGAAGCATCCCTGCATTCCTCAGATGAATCCCACTTGGTTTGGTGTATAATCTTCTTGATGATTTGTTACATTCTGTTTGCTAGCATTTTTTTGAGGATTTTTGCATCTATGCAAAATTTTTTGATTGGGTCCTTGTCTGATTTTGCTATCAGTGTAATATTTGCCTCCCAGAATGAGTTAGGGAAAATGGCTTCCCTTTCAATTTCATTGAAGATTTTCAGGACTATTTGTGTTAAATTTTCTCTAAATTTCTTGTCAATGAATATTGAGTTTAGAGTGTTCTTTATTAATTCTAGTCATTTGTTTTCCATGAAATTTGGAAAGGCATTTTTATAATCTTAATTTATATGTATGTATTATATATTTATTCATGAATACATTACAGAAATATGTATTTATTATATTTTTATAAATTCATTATATAAATATATAGATTTTTACTCTTTGTTTAAGAAACTATAATTTATATACTCATAAAATTTCCTTTTAACTCAGAGCATTTTGTCTCTGTCTAGCTTGTTTGAAAAGTCTCCCATAAAATGTCTTGAAAATACTATTAAATATTTATTCTCCATTCTTTGAATGGAATTAAATGTACATGTAAATGTTTCATGTTTTGTTTATCAGTTGTGACTCTAAGAATAAAATAATGTTTGAGTTTCATAATTCATCTCGAAGAGAGAAGAAATATTCCATACGTTAAATTGCCTAGAAGATATGTAAGAGCAAGGATTACATTATACTTTGAATCTAGTGAGAACATTTTGGGATAAATTACAGAATTTTCTCCCTGCACAAAGCAATTGTTTTCACATTTAGTTCTTACAATGTTCATACTGTTCTTATTTTTGTTCCTTTAATGGCAAATTAACTGGTATTGTTTGCAAGCAATAATTGGTAAATTCTTGTTTGGTTTTTCTTGAAACAAATTAAAAAAAAAAAAAGAACCACAGCTTGGAAAATAAATTGAACACAGTGTTGCTCTGCCTTTCTGAAGTAATTTTTATGTTATTGCACCTTTCCACTAGTCACCATCATTTAATAGGGTGCCTTTATTTCTATAAATGCAGTAAGTATCAATTAATGAAAATATTAGCCAACAGAGACATTATGTCTTTAACTTAGGATGGAAAAGAACACTCAGTATCAAAATCAAGTGGAGTTCAAGCTGGAACTCTGCTCTGCTCAAGTCTACAGCCCCCACCTGCTCTGAATTCTGCTTGAATTTAAAATCAGCCTCACAGCTCAGGGGCTGGGACTGATTCTAATGTATGACAAGACAAACCTCTCAAAACTAAAGATAAAAGAGACTGTTTTGCTCCCTTCTTTTTGTGGTTTTGAGCCATATTCTCAGCTCTCTTTTTAATTTTAGGTAGAGTCTTGCTAAATTGCTAAGCTGCCCAGGGTGGGCCTGAACTGGTGACCCTCCTGCCTCAGCCTCTTAGAGTGCTGGGATCACAAGCATGCACCACCACACTCGATTTCCCAACACTGGTTAATGGGGAGAGCTGACTTGGGGAGCAGTCTGTGAACATTCATATATGGCCTCAGCAAGTGTCAAGTTCACCTTCTCAACACTGCAGGATCAGCATCTTATAAAGTCAACTGGAGGATCCACTGATGCTGGTCACTGTATCAAGAAGCAAATAATGTTTATCAGCCTGTAGCTAGAAACCTAGGGGCCCAGTGCATGTCTACGGATTAGCATCTTTTCTCTACAATAAACACATCTATGTAGGGAAACAAGTGCTACAGTAAGAATGTTCTGGCTAAGCACAGTCAGAACAGCAAGATCGAGGTGGATAGGATGATCACTGGGACATAATCAGTCTATGCTTCCATGTCCACTGCAAAGAAGAACTTGTCAAATCAACTGGTGAGTTGTCTCTTTCGGCTGGATCTCAGCTACAGGAAAACTTGAGAGTTTCTTGCTCATTGATTGAAACTATCCAAACCTTACAGTTTCATGTCATTGTAAAAAGAACTACATAACTTAAAAGTAACAAACTGTATTTGTCTTGTGTGTACAGCTTTGTGTCTGACAGTTTTATGAGTTGTATAGAAATATTCACGCTTTTGCCCATTCTTGTTATTTGCATTATTTAGTTGTAATTGTAACTATATATAATATAAAACATATTCATCCTCCAAGTTTATGATTTGACTTTTTAATTTTAGTGAGTTTTTATTTTAGTAAGAATGAGTATAGTTTTTAATTTTAATAAAAATCCAGTGATAAGCTGTAATAGTGATTTTGTGCCTTGTGAATGTCTTATTTTTACTAATAAACTGTATTGATTTACTGAATTATTCACTCTTTGTGGAGAGGGAAGTCATTTTTGAGTTTTCACCAGTATAAATAACACTACTAGGAATATTCTTTCATAGCTGTCTCTGCTTGACATTTCTTTGGACACAATGTCATTACTGAGTACACTGGATCAGGGAGTCTTTATCTGGACTCCCATTACTAAATTGACTTTACCAGTTTGTGTTTCACAGGGTAAGAGAGCATCAACCTCAAAGTTTAAGCATATTTGCATATATAGATTAAATTTTATGTTTCTTCTTTTATTGTCTTTTAAATATTTTGAAGATGTGCGTTAAATGTTCACACTTTGTTTTTTTCCTAGATGTCAATTTTTTTCAGATGCATCATTGATATAGGCTTTCACAGTTTGAAGTTTTTATTACAGAAGGCCATTGGAATTTTCCTTTATGATTGCTGCATTAGATTCCATTGCTATAAATGTATTTCCCAAAACTAAATCAAATATTTATAAAAATAATTGTCACAGTGTCCCACTATCAATAGTCAACAGAGTCATCAAAGTAACATAAAGGTACATGTAGAGAGATAACAACAGAAAGCAGCTTGTATACATGCAAACTTTTCTGTTTGCCTAACTGGGTAACTCCAGTGAGTCTCTCATTTTAAGAAGTCTGTGTCTTCCCAAATCAAGGAGACCATATTACCTTCTCCCAGGAGCTGCCTCTTTATACTTTCTGTTGAACCCTGGCTGCTTCAGGGGTATGTGTGTGGGGGTCTTTTGTCACCCCAGGCAGCCCAGTTAGTTAGAAATACTATAGGCAGTGAGGCAGGACTAGGTCCTCAAAGGAGCCAGTGCAGACACCTTACAACTGTGGGGGGAGACAAAAACCTCCTGCTCTGGGCCAGGCCTCAAGACAAAGGATCAAACAAATGCATCTATATCCTGGGGACTGATATTCTAATTACTTTCCTATCACCCTGGAGTGACTATCCCTCCCTCTAGGGGAAAGGTCTCAGCTCTAAGAATGCCCTCTTCCTAGGTGATTTGCTTTCCAATTTGTCCCTAATGTAATCAATTCTACCTGAACTATTAATCCTATTGGCTGACTATAGTTCTGTCCCACCTTATGCCCATCTGCTTTGTGAGTTCTCAGTCTTCTCCCACCTTGTACCTGTCTCACCTCATGGTTTTACTCTATACAAGTCCCTGGAAAAGACAGAGTCCTTGGCAACCCACTCGGGATCCCTTCTGTCTCTCTTCAGACAGAAACCTTCTTTCTCTCTATAAATATATTCTACTCTTAACCTCCGTTGTTCCTAAAATTCATTCTTCGATTTTAGAGAACACGAACTTGCGGACATAGTAGGTCGGGAGTTTCATTCCCCTATATCAGTAACGTAAAGATACATGTAGAGATACCAAAAGAAAACAGCTTGCATACATGCAAACTTTTCTGTTTACCTTACTGGGTAACTCCAGTGAGTCTCTCATTTTAAGAAGTCCGTGTCTTCCCAAATCAAGGAGACCATATTACCTTCTCCCAGGAGCTTCCTCTCTATACTTTCTGTTGAACCCTGGCTGTTTTAGGGATGTGTGTGTGGGATCTTTTGTCACCCCATCTCAGCCCCCTGGATAACACCCCTACACTCCATGTGCGTGATGCTCAACTTGCCTACTCACTCAGTTTGAAGTGAACAGAAGCATAAAACTCTAGTAACTATTTCCAAAAATCTCTTTCAAGAGTCTCCTTACTTTTTACTGAATTTTTTTGATATGAGTGATAAACTAAAGGTTACTAGATTTGTTTTTAGAACCAGACACTTAAACTGCTTTACAGATAATCTAGAACATACGGTCCTAAACAATCTGTCCTTAGTTTTGGATCTCAAATTATGATCACGAAACTCAGAAAAAAGTATGTTTATCATCCTACTATACCTTGGTTAGTTTCTTAAGACTAATTAAAACTCACCTGTGGTTCTGAGAAGGCCCATCCTTTCCTAAAGCATGTAGTTACAAGTATTATAACAAAATAAAAATTCATAAGCAAGAAAGAAGTGTGGGAATGATGTTGGGTTAAGCCAAGGGTGTGTGTCACAGTTCAGGTGTTACTTGGTAGTTTAAAAAGAATTTTGTCACACTGAAGAACATGGAAGTCATGAGCTAAATTCTTAATCTCTGCATCATCAGAGTTTTTATCCACACACATAAAAACAAGTCTCTTGTCCTATGTGTCTCTTTTGTCTTTTTGCCTTCTGTGTTTTTCCCCTTTGAAATCTAGCATTCCACAGTTTAGAATGTAGAAGGAAAAACAAAACAAAATTAAAGAGAAGTTTCTGACAAGTTCTTAGAGCCTTTGAATCAGCCACTCTTTTATATTAGCGATCATAAAAACAAACAAACAAACAAACAAACAAACAAGCAAACACAGAAGAAACTAGGCTCTAAGTTAGCAAGGCAAGAGTAAAGCAATGCGTCCTTAACAGATGCAAGGCATAGAAAGGAGAATAGGAATCCTAGAAATCAAATTGGCAGGAATCTCCTTCTGCCCTTCTGGATATATTCTCCACCCTGTTTCTGTCCTTAGCAAACTGAGGTCTACTGATGTTTCTATGTTGGTTTGCAAATGGTTGGCTCGGGCAGGAGACGGAGGGCAGAAGCAGGAAAAGGGAGTGGGAGAAGCCAGGGGATTTTCCCCTACATCTTGTTTGCGGAGAAGACTGGTTATGTTTTTTTCCCCAAGGTGACAACTTCTGAGGCCTGGCTCCTTTCCCCTGGCCAGGACTCTCTCACCTTCCCATCTGGCACTTCCTTTTGTTTAAGAGTAGCAGTGACTCCCTGTTGTATCTTTGTCAATTCCCTTAACTGCAATGCAATTTAGATCAGAGTGGGTAAAAATTCTGCAGTATAAATGGAAAAAATACATCAAGTGACAAGCAAGCCGAACTCCAAGATCAGAACTCAATTTGCATAAGACCAGTTTAAGGAAGGAAATTCTACTTTTCCATTAAAACTGAAGCAAACTAAAGGATGGAGAGAGGAGAATATTGTGATAGAAAACAGATGTGGAAGGGATTGGTATCAAGGTCAGAGACAAAGCACGGGAGAGCTGACTGCCAGTACTCCACAGGTTGCTTTTCTAGTCTCCCGTCCTTCCAGGATCCCAGTCTCAAACATTCTCATTCCACAGTTTTATCCTTTCTCAAGGTTTCAAACATAAGAATAGCACCGAGTAATGCAAAATCTTTCTCTCCCTTTAAAGATATTACCGGTTAAAACACAAATGTAGCAGTCATGACCACTCAGGATTAATTTATCTCACAGTTACCCTCTCATGGTAACTAACAACTCTTCTTTAGTTCCCTATTTATAATGGTGCCCTCAGCTGTTTTGCCTTCCACGATCTCAACCCCGCAAGGCACATTTTCCTATTTTTCTCCACCATCCCCAGATGAAAATGTGTCCCCAAAACTTCTGGAACTTTTGAGTCATCACAAATCTTCTCATGTGTGCTTCTGTTCCGCTCTTAGCCTCCTTTGCACCTCTTCTCTTTGTGATCTTCAAGCTGTTGTTAGAATACAATCTATGCTTTGTCTTACATTATTTACTTGAAAGAAAACAATAGAAGATTCTATTTATTTATCTGCTGAAGCATCTATTTTCAATAATAATTTCCAGTTTTGAGCTGGATTCTGTTGCACTGAATTTTCTGACTTGCATATGAAATTTTCAGGAAAAATTATTTCTAAATCTAAGTAAAGACTATAAAAAATCTAAGACTTGTGTGTATTTCATTCTATATTTTTATCCTAAATTATATTTTTTTTACCATCTAGAAAACAAAGCAAATAAGAATAAGTATATAAACAAGATTATTTAACTTTGAAACATTAACCAAGTCAGTCCCTTTAAGAATGATAGCTTGTGTCTATAGTTCAATTTAAAAAGAGATTTTGGTAAGAATACATTTTTCTCCATGATGAATTAAGTTATTATGAACAAACATGTAGTATTTTGTTAGCAAAATGAAGCCACTTGTGCCTGCATTAAAAATTTACTGATTGGCACATAAGTGGAGACTGAAAAACAAATGTTGTTTTGCAAGGATGTTTTCTGTTTTCACAAATATGCCTGCTCTTCTTGCTAAGAATGAATAATTTGGCCCTAAGTTTCCACTCAAAAACTTTGAAAATCCTTCGGTTTGATGAATCTTCCAACGTATTTTTCTAATTATTTGGGACAGCTGCATGAAAATATGTTCTTTGATTTAGATTCATTCTCTTAATAACCATCAAGTAAGTATTAGCATTATAATTTTCCAAATAACTTTTCATTGCATTCTTCTATAAGGACACCAATGCCTGTTTTATATTTCCCTGAAGCCCTCATTCCCCTGGGGACTGTTTTCCATCCTGACTTTTTTTGTAACCAGTTGTAGTAAATCTCTAATTTTTCAGTTTTGTTCTGCTTCCCTATCATGTCCACAGCCTATACTTCCATTATCAGCTCTCAGTTTTCTTTGGGGACCTTCCTTCACCCACTTCCTCAGTCACCATGGTCTGCATAGGTGGGCCCAGCTCTATCTTATGCTCAAAAAATAGATAGCTGGTTCCTGTCCATGCCACTGGACTCCGACTCATGCCCTCAGGCCGCTGCATTCCCTGGCCATGATGTTTGGTTCACATAGGACTAATGAATCGCACTGAATTTATAAACACCGGCCTGGAATTAGTAGGCGGTCTTAGAAGGTTTCTTCTCACATTAGGGTTGCTAAACAAAATGGATATAGCATGACTTACATACCTGGTTTCAGAGATGGTCTTTTGAATTCAATTATGTGAACCAATAATTATGTTAAACTAAACCAAATCCTAAGTTCATAAATTCTTTTTAAAATTAAATCAGATTAAGAAACATTAAGTCAGATTGAATTGATTCTCTATCACTTGCAAACGGAAATATTTTTACTTCATTTGCCATGGAGAACCACACACTCTTCAAATGCATCCTTTCTGACCAAACATTAATATTTACCTGTCCTCTCTTACCTGCAGCTGTCAAGACCATTCCCCTTCCATGGCCTGTTGTTTACCTGAATTCACACTCTTATATTTGGCAGATTTTAATTAGTTTTAGTTCCAGTTGTAGAAACATGCAGCAGTCTGTGCTCAAAAGGGTTCAGAATGCCCTACACTTCCACACGGGCCCCCTAGAATTTATAGCTAGAGAAGATGGAGTGACTATATGAAAACAGAGCCCAGTTGTTTATGGCTCACTTCTGCCTCTGAACATGGTTTGAACATTGATTGCTTGTAACTGCTTGAGATTCAGTTATTCATTCCAAGAATAGTGTGTAGTCTGCTTACTAATTAGGCTATGTTGTAGTTCTCTGTGAAGGAGAAACCTTTGGACCAAACTTGAGATATGTACAGAGTAGATCAGGGTCAAAATAATTTAATTTAATTGCAATAAATATGTTGATCATATATTGCTCACTAAAGATCCAGGTGCATGTATGACATCCATAAGCATATTCACAGGAAAAACAGAAAAGAAGTCATAAAAGCATGAATATCTGAGAAAACCCACTATGAAATTGATTCAAAAGGAGACCAGAATTCAGCTCCATATTGCACATGAATAAAATTTCCATTTTGTATGACTGAGTTACCTGTAGGCAGTCTTGAATTTTTTTCTAGTAGAAGTTATGAAAAACTGCAACAAGGTTTGAAAGAAATTGTGCTGTCTTGTCTTGCCCCATCCCAAAGTGTAAATTTCCTATGCTTCATTTTATTCATCAAGCCTTCTGACAAGGGACTTGATATTGTATCTGACTTTTATGTCACTATTCACACTGGATGATCAAAGTGGCCTTAATAATAGATCAATCTCATTAATAAAACTTCTGCCATCCTGCAATTTACATGAGCTTCATTATGGAAAGTAATTGGGCACACTGAACTTACCATGGGAGCCAGCTAATGCTGAATACAAAAAGCACAGGGAGGGTGAGAAGAAAGGCCAGATGCAAGGTCATGCATGATGCTGTAAAGAGAACTGAGTACAGAGCAAAACCAAAACTTAAATATCCCTCCAGGTCTTCTTAAAAGCACTTGTTCTAAAATTAAACTTTAAATTGTATATAATAAATGTCTTACTGGACAGAAACACCTTGTCCTCCAGAGCGAAAGAAGATAGTTTTCTGACCATGTCATTCTCTGGGATCATGACATAGTAATTAGAATGGTGGGAAGTGGTCTATTTTAATGATGATTTTATATCACCATGTTCTAATCTTGCCGCCAAGGTAGCCGTCAGGGGCTGAGTGCACTTTAGGCACATCGCTCATATTCAGTTAATGTTAGAAGCCTTACATTCATGTGTACTACCAAATAGAGTTTTTAAGGGAGTAAGATCATTGGGGCTCTATTCTAATGCAATATGATTGAGGACTAGCAAGTGGTAAAGATTATAACATTAGTACTGCTTCCCTAATCATGTTATGGAAAAGTGATAATGAGTAATCTTTAGAGTTCCACCTGATAAAGTCTAAGAATAAAAAGTTTGCATCCCTGTACTTGCTGTTAGAAGTGAGGTTCAAAGGTATATGTTGTACTGTCACCTTGGAGAATGGAAATCAAAACATTGGACTATCCTGTTTCAGGTAGGTACAGATTGGTGTATATCAGACAGGTGTGTGCTTATATACATACAAACATATCATTTAAGCTTAACTAAAAATAAAAGCTTGTAGGATTTCTCCTTTAGGAGTTCATGTTCTACCAAGTGTCAGAGTTCTGTTCAAGTTCTACCTTCCCTATGGTCTTCCCTGATAAATCCTCTTGTCTCAAAAGTCATTTCTGCTTTACCACCACTGTTATGGGTTTACTAAATATAGGACTTATTCATGAAGTCAGCAAGATTTTTTTCCAAGCCTGAAATGGTTTAAAGCTAGTTATGAAGGCAAGATGCAGACGGAAGTATAGATTGAAGTATGGAGTAATTGTGGTTTATGGGGTGGGTAAACAGTCATATGGAGGAGGATAGGATCATAGAGGTTTGTATAGTCAGAAGTGGAAAGTTTACGTGAGTGGAGCATTCAAGGTGAAGGAGAGATCCTATCAAATAGCCTCCATACAAGGAAGACCTTGCAGAACAAGTAAGATGTAGGGACAGATGCATGGACACAGGGCAGTCAGGAAGGTGACAGGCTGTGAATGGGAGCCTCTCTTCAGAGAAGCCCATGTGTTCTCTTCATTGTTGATTCATCAGTCACTAAATGTGGTAGAACTTGTGCTTGATATAATGTACTAAAGGGTAAATGAAATACAGTAGTAGGTATTTCTAACACAACTTCCTTTAGGTAGCATTAGAAAGAGAAAGAATGCCAAACTAGTGTTCACAATAAATGGAATCCATTTATCTTTCTTGTCTATATTTGGGCTGGAAGCCCAATAATTGCAATGAATCTAGTTATCCTTTCCATTTAAAGTAGAAGCCTTTCATCCATGAGCCATAACAAAGAGGGAAATACATTTTCTTAAATTCAGAGTTAGGCTCTAAATCAACTGTGTGGGTTGAACTAAGCAAAAGCAATTTAAAAAACAAAGGAAGTTAAGAACCATGTGATAGCTACCCCCTTTTGTGTAAAGTGTGCATAGATTCCCAGAGACTGAGGGTTCTCTAAGAGGTGTGTGGGGCCAGCGAGTGCAGCTTGTCTGCAGCATCTGAGGTTTTGGGTTAGGAGAAAAAGGTACCTGGTAGAAGAAACCCAGGTTTCCTTATAGGCAGCAGCAGATTCAGTCTTGGTTGCAAAGTGAAGTCACTTACTGAGCTTTTAACTCTCGCTGGGAGCACAGCCCTCTTTGATTCATTAAATCAGAATGTTCTGGCCTAAAGAATAAGCGGGCAATGAGAACAAGCAGCAGAATTGAAAACCACTGACATTTTAAAGCCATCAATGGCACTCACTGGTTAGGAAGAGGTCAACCTCTTTATCATAATTTTGTGAAAATAGGGACATTTTCATAGAACTGTATGCAAAGACCTTTTATAAGATTTTTGTCTACATATCGATAATTAGTGTAATTCACTAAGCAATTAGTAAAATAATCAGAAAATCCTCACAGTAGTTGCAGCTTTTAAGAAAAATGGTTTGAAAAAAAAATAATAGAGACAAAAACAGAGCAATGAAACAGTTTCAGAACAAAATGTCCCGAAATTTCCAAGTAGGGCTATTGTTTCCTATTAACTCAGTTCACATTTGAGGTGCTATATGTTTTAACTACCATAACAATATAATGCATACTAGTTTAAATTTTTACTAGAGGCTACGAAAAGTACTAAAAGCTTTATATGTGGCAGTCATTTCATATTATAGTTTTAGGAAGGAAAATATCCTCATCTTGAAGAGGAAGAAATATGACTCATAAAAATTGATTTTGCCTGATGTAACCTAGCCAGTAACTAAACTAGATTTCAAATAGGTTTTCTGACTCCCAACTGCCTCAAAAGCAATTCGATTCAGTTTTCATAATCTATTGTAATTCAGAGCTCAAATGACATCCCTCTCAAAGTGAGGTAGGGTAGATATGAATGACTATCAATGACTTTTAGTCTGTTTCAATACTTGTACTTTAGGGCAGAAATCACTTAACTTTCCATTTGTCTGGAAATTCAGCCAGGATTAATTTCTGGCTTAGTAGGTGGGCTGTTTAAATGTTATTGCTGCCAGTTTCAAACTTTCCTTTCTATAGGCAGCTTTCACTCATGGACACACAGTTTGCCAAGAATTCCCAGTGCTTTTGGAACCAGAGAGACTGAGACTTAAATTTTGGAACCAATTCTTTCCACAAGACTAGTCTTCAAAACATTGTTCTTTTTCAAAGAACAAGCCAGACCATCCAAGAATCAACACAGATCTTAAGGTAAAGGGTAATACTTCAAAGTTTTCTATAATTATTTCAGTATGCTCTTAAAAGTGTTTATAGGCACGGACAAAGCTCTGTAAATGACTGATTGCTTTCTGTTTCCACAGGGGAGAACTGAGGAACAAGATTCAATTGAAAAAGGGACAAATCAGAGAATAAAAACAACTGCCTATGAAGAGCACTAGGCCCCATCCCAAGAGCTCTGCTAGTTAATTTAGTCTGGTTCCCTCTGCTTTCTCATTCAAATACTGAGAAAACAAGCTGAACAATTTAAGCTTAAAGATTAGAAGAGGGCTTCCGGTGGAGACCTAAGAGTAACTCTTTCCTACCCTGAAAATAGATCCTTTAAAAATTCCAATTTCTTTTTTAGTTTAGCCTAACAACCTACTCCTTATAATTCATTCCAGCTGTTTCTCCTGAAAACATGGGGTTTGCGATTTGCTATGGGTCTCAAAAAAACACTAGAAATGGTAAATTATAGTTTGCTGATTACCAAGTTAAAAAAAAAAAGATACTGCTTTTGCTAGAGGAAAATTCAGTAATGATTACTAGGTGTTTGTGACTTTTAAATAATAGATGAAATGTTCCTTTTTATGAATAAAGTTCTGAAAATTTTATGACTTTATATTCAAAATATATTACATGTCCAAGTATTAATTCCAGAGTATGTTCATTTCCAAATGTGTCAATCTTGGCACGAAATTCGCATTTCATATAATTTTAGGTCTGATTATGAACATTTCATATGACTCCAGTATCACAATTTTCCTTCATTTTTTGTATCTCATTCTTGACTTCAAAAAGACAGAAATCTTTAATGTTACAATTGTCCCGACCCATGGGTAAGTCAATGAAGGCACTAGAGGGAGAGTGGGGATGATAAAGGGACAAGAGATACGAGAAATGTAGACAAGACAGTGCTCTGATCAAGTCTCGTTTGTTAAGGGGAAGAGGAGCAAATATATAGGATTCAGAAGTGCGGGAATCCTTTGTTTGGAAGCGCGGGAAGCCAGAGCCCTTGACCTCAGCAGGTTACCAAGCAATGGTGGGAGGTCTCATACTGCGCGATTTCGGGGCGGGGGGTGGCGGGTAGACAGCCAGGGAAGGCCGAGAAATAGGAATTTATCTCTAAACAGAAGTTTAACCCTAGTGCCTAACTCAGAAATGTGAGGATGGCTTATTATCTCAGAATGGAGGCCAGGTTTAGGTCTCCCACAACAATGACATTTCAAAATGTCTCTATCAGCTTGTTAAATCTTCAAGGTTTATGTATATATTTACACTCATTATCAATATTGTGATAAAACATAAATCAGATTAAACTTTTGTGTTGTTCCATTTCAAATTTAATTTTTACAGTCCTAATTCATTTCTCTCTTTTTAAAACAGAGAACAAGAAAAAATGCCAGTGCTCTGACCAATGTAGATAGATACAAGGAAAATTATAGAAATAATGAGACAAAAGGAAAACATTTGCATGTAAATATTCCAGGCTAATATCCTTTCCAAGAAAAGACATTTTTAAATAAAAAATGAACAGCGTGAATTGCCTACTAGGAGTATCTTTCCTATTAAAATGATTGAAGAAAAAAACAGATTGGCTAAAGTGTTGTGCTAAAAGCATGTTGTCTTTACTCACGTTACAGCTTACAAAAGTTTTTAAAAAGTCAATTCTTCATTTTTCTTAATCCTTTTTACCCGGTCGTTGAAGTCACTGATACACATGATCCAAGACTACAGCTATGGTTCTATCCATAGAAACGAACCAATTACTTCTTCTTAGGATTTTAGGATAAAAGTGTCAAACTAATGCCAGCTCTAAATTACCCAATTTAGTTGCTGTGATTATTGACCTCTCAAACTTGTTTATTGGTACAAACACCACCTATATCATCAGTGAGTTAGAAAACAGTATCAGAAAAGTTGACAGCATATTTACAATCAGAGCAGCACAAACCACAAAGACAAGGTGGGAACAAACTCTCCCACCTCCTGATCTAAGAACCAATCCTCACAGCTGGACCAGCTGCTAGGAGGGGAAAGATAAGAGATTTACAGACCTAATTCATTACCCTGACAAGAAATGTCCCCCCAAAGTCTCACGTATCCAGAGGTGGAGATTTCAGAAGGTGACTGGATTGTGAAGGCTCTAGCTTCAAGAGAATGAATCAACTGATGAGAAAAAACTTTGAGGATGTTAGTGGTAGGTGATGGGGACAGGAGGCTGGGCCTCAAAGGGGGTGAAGTATGGGGTGTTTCCTTGAGGACTGATCTGGTCCCTGCTCCCCTCTCTTCCTCTCCAACCGTTTTCCTCCCTTTCTGTTTCCTAGCTACCAGGAAGTAGGAACCTCTTCTTTACTACACCTTGTGCTATATTTCTTTCTGGCCATAAACTCAAAGCTTATGGAGCTGCCAACACAGACGGAAACCTGTGAAATCATGACGTAGGTTGTTTGGGGAATATTTTAGAACTAAAACGTAACAGTGACTCACTTGTTTCACATCTTTGGTGATCTTGAGAAGGTTGGTCTTATTGAATATTCTTGAAAGAAGAATATGAAAACCAGTTGGCTCCCAGTATAACAGTGTGAAGAATGAAATAACTGACTGTTATGAAGGACATAAGGTAGTGTTAATGTAAACCATCTCAACGTATCATTATGATTGCATGTTTAGATGTACTTTTCAGAACAAGTGTATTTTTTATCAGATTGTTAAGCCCACTTATTTATCTACTGCCCTGTCAATTGAAACTACTACCATTTGAATTCATGGTTTTCCTCACCAGCCCTAAGTATGTTGGATTCAGTTTGTAACTTTAAAAAATGATGAAAATATTAAAGAATTCCTTGTTTTCTATCACATTGCTTCTTTTTTTAAATTTTATTTAAAAAGGGGGGGAAGCAAAACAGAAAAAAGGGTAGAAACAATACAGAATTTCAAAAAAAATAAACAGTAAGAAATCACTATTTGATACATTACATATTGTCTTCTTGGATATAGTTGTTCAAGTTACAAAATTAAAGCATACAAAGTGGACATTCAAACAGTGAGGATGCAAACAGTTCTGTTCACTGATCCAACAAAAACTTAGTTAACATGGTTATCAATTCTACACACTTAAGTATACATATAGTTATCTCTTTAGAGCACTTTCTTTTCCTCCTCTTGCTTTTTTTAAAAAAAATTTTATTTAAAGAAAAAATTTTGAAACAAAAAGAGGGTAGAAACAATACAAAATCTCAAAAACAAAACAAAACAAAAATAGTAACCAGTAAAAAATCACTAGTTGATAATTATATACTTTCCTCTTAGATGTAGTTGTTCAAGTTACAAAAGTAAAGTCCACAAAGTGGACATCCAAACAGTGAGACTGCAGTCAGTTTTGCTCATCTATCCAACTAAAACTTTAGCAACATGGTTATTAATTCCACACACTCAAACATACATGCAGTTCTCCTTTAGAATACACTCTTTTCCTTTTTTTTCTTTACAATAACTATAATCCATTCTTGTAAACTACTTAGAAGTTCTACACATGTATAAGTCTCTACACATATACCTAGTCTTTCTGTATTAGAGGCAGAAACAAATCAAAACAAGTCAACAATACAAATTCCTAGAGAAACATGAAATGAAAAGAACATGGAAAAACACAACACTAGGTGATCTACAGTAGTCACTATGATGTCTCCTTATTTTCAATAAAATTGTCTATATCATCAAATATAAATAAACTTAGCATTGCTTTATAGTATTAATAAAATCTAAACATTGGAGACATTATAGGACTTCAAAGGCAGTTAACAATCAAACCAGAATGGGTATCTGATTGAGTCCTGTCATCTTCAGAGTAGTTGCCCCTACTCTCAGACTCGACATTCTCAAGCATACCAGATTCAGATAAAATCAGTCAAGATAAAACAGTGATATAACCAATTTTCTCTGTCTTATCTCTGCCATGCTATTTTTCTGTTGTTATTTGTTTACTTTTCTCCTTCATTCCACTGTCTGCCCCTTTCTTTGAGGCCTTTCTGCCATTATTCCTGGAACCCTGGTGATTTTCTTCTCTCTCTAGAATGTCCTTCAGTATTCTTTGCAGGGTTGGATT